>CAJNJA010093474.1:485-67681 GCA_905231915.1 Symbiodinium necroappetens
GTGTATGGGGTGATGCTATCTCCTTCCGGGTAGGGCGCAGCGAAACTCGCAACACGCACTGCTGATGAGCTGTTTCTTCTGGCGGCTTCCACTCGCATGCAGCTTCGCAGCTTGCCATAACAACGACTGGGATGCAAAGGACCTCTTCATGTAAGCAACCGACCGTTATCGAGGAATGTTTGCAGCATCTAGCAGCAAACACATGATACGCAATCGATGTGTGCATGGTGGCAAGAGCACCTGCCTGGCCGGTTTTCAGCAGGTGCGTTAGCCCATCCCTCTGTCGATTTCAACCGTGTTGCAGTGTCCCCAAGGAGGATTGGGAACACCAGTGTACACTGGATACTGCATCGCCGTGTCTGCAGTTGCACTTCAAGCCTCCAATCCCGCCGGAAGATCTCGCTCGGGCCCTGCGATCTTCGCAGTGGCCTCAATCGCGGAGGAATAGGTGAATATATCGCCAAAAGACGGAGTAGCAGAGTAGGGCCCCAGCTGCCAACAGGCGAATCCAGTATCCGATGAACGCGTTTCGATCCGCATCCACAACCGCAGCCTCTGGCTATAGAGGCATCTCTGTGCAGCAGAGACGAGAAGAGCATTAGTTTCAGCGTCTGAGGCTTGGGTCACTGCCCAGGCTGCCTCCTGTCGCAGCTGCTCCTGTGAAGTACGGAAGCACAAGGCACGGCACTATAGCAGCCTTAGCTTGTAAGGAGGCAGAAGCTCCTTTTGCGAGTTGAGCACAGCAGCACTGGCCACGGCCTGCGCCAGTAAACAGCACAGTCCTGATGTGTCCCCCACACGCTGCTGCAACTCACCGTCTGCCAGCCCGTGTGCCTCTGCGTCTTGAACCAGCTCCTGGACATCTCACGGCCGTGGTTTCAGAAGATCTTCCTCTGCTAGGTTGGTTGTCGATCAAAAATGAAATGATTTGACCTCTTAGCCTTTTCGGGTGGCACAAGCATCTCAGCTGGCCTCTGCATCGAAGGAGGTCATCACAGCCTGCTCAGGAGACATACTGCTACTACTAGGGCATACCACAGACATGCAGCTCTATTCGATGGTAGCTCCGGGCAGCGTGCCCCAGCGACATTGTCGGATGACACGACTTGCTGGTCCGCCACCAGCTCTTCATCCTCCTCCTGTGCATCCTCCTGGGGAGTGGAGCTTTGTGAAGGCAGTCGATGCAGCAAAACCGCTTACTTACACCATCGCCCCGTTGCAAGACTTCCTGATGTTGGGATCATGCAATCATGACGCATGGTGCGCAAGACCAGACGCCGGCTTGGAAGAGGCCGCACCTACCGATAGCTTCCAGCCTGGGACTGCGCTTGCTCTGCCATCTTGGCACTCGGCGGTTGCCTCAAAGCATGAGCAGCAGAACGGTGAAGGGAAATCTCTCGACAGTCGCTGTTTGAAACAACATCCTTCCGAGTCAAAGCTCCCGCAAATGGCTCAAGATGAAGGGTGTCCAAGATCTTCGCGACTGAGCTGCCAGAGTTCCCGAGGTGCTGCAGCGTCAAGATGGGCGCACGCGCTCTGCAGCCAATCCTGCCAGTAAATCTGCACCCCTTGTCTCTCTCAAAGGGTGCGCAATGAGACCTGCCGCAACGAGATGCATGTGCCTGCTCATCATGCTCCCGAAGCCACGAACCATTTCTGTTGACGTATATATTGGCGGTTAGTAGGGAATGGGGTAATGGATCGGTGTTATCATCCTCGTAGTCAAACGCCCATTCCCTCGTTCTGTGCTAGGCCCGTGAAATTTGGGTTCTGAAGCCCAGAAACCCATGAACCGATGAGGCCTGAGCAAAAGGCCGAGTCGAAAGCATCGTCCCTTTTCACGCAAGCCTTTCGAGCCGGCTACCGAGTTAATTACTGGTCAGGCTTACATATATGTTACACTACATGCCAGTGGGATCTGCGCCAAACTTCCAATTCCAATGGAAGAGCAAACCAGTTAACATGATGAAAATGTAGACGACACAGAGCGTGACGCCCCTGGCAAATGGCATGACCCAATGGCCTTCCTTGAATGCGCTGCACCACCCAGCCAGCACCGCCATCATGGAGAAAGCAAGAGCAAAACCAGCCACGGGCAAGGCCCGTCCCCGCGACACAAAGGTGGGATCACAATCAAAGACCAGAGTGTAGACGAGCCCCAAGACAAATGCAACCAGAAACAGGAGATGCATTCGCTCTCCCTGCTGCACGGCAAGGCCATATTCGGCTTGGCAGGCATAGAACCTAAAACCGCAAGCTACCAAGAAAAGACCCCTCCATGTTTTGAAGGCCCTGCGCGACGTCTGGCAAGATGCACGAGCCCGCCACTCCTCTAAAACCGCCGGTCCGTAGTCCATCATAAGCACAAAATACCCAAACAGAAGGGCCATGGTGGCAGCGCAAGATATGGACCCTGTTGCCAGCTCGACCCCATCACTGTAGATGAATCCTTGCCCCCAGGCCTGCGCAGCCAAGCAAAGAGGAAAGAACGTTTTTGATGCGAATTTTTCCACATGTGGCCAGCATCTGGCCAGCTTTGATATGAATACGCATGTGCACTCCTGTGTATGCTGCGCCTGCGGACTGTAGCTGAAGCAGGCCCACGTAAAAGACGCCAACATAAGGCTCAAAGAGTCACGGCTGCTGCGCTGTAGCTTGACTAACCCCATCCACCAGGCAAGTACCAATATGCTGTGCAAGGTGGAAGCTGCAACAAATACCACGGGTACCCAGAACCGCTTTACTGCTTCCTGGTCTGCACCAATAACCTCAATTCTGTCATGGTCTTCTGCAAGGTCCGTGACCTGGATCGAAGCCAGTTGGCCTGAGCTTGCTGGCTCACAAGGATCCGTGAATCCGAGTTCAAACCCGTGGATACTCACACTATCCGTCCCGGTGATATCATTATCAACATCAGCAAGTTGACGGCCGTATGTCGAAGCGGGGTGCTTGCCGGAGGGGTATTCAGCGACGAATAGATCAAATCGTTGGGGAAGCTTCTGTGCAGACAAGCATGGTTGCTGAGGTATTGGTCGGACCGAATTCAGGGAATGCGATGTCACTGCCTTTTCAATCTCGTCATACATCTCAGCCAACGATAACTCATGACCGATGCACTGAGCAAACGCTCGCATGAATGTGCTGCAGCCAGCTGAATTGTGAATCTCTTCGGCAGGATATCCAAAGGGTGTCGCCCAAATGGTGACCAGGGATCGGCCCCAAGCTGATCTGTTTCCCGGCTTCACAAGCTTGTCAGCACATTCCTTTGAAATTCCACGGCAACAGTTCATGAGGCAAAGTATCACGGCATCATGTCTACCTTTGCTAAGCACAAGTTTCTCGACCACGACTTTCATAGCCTCTTCCTCTCCATCCCTGAACACGAGTACTGCATCGCCGTCTATGACTTTGCAATGGCCATTGAAATTGAAAACAAGAAAATCATGCTCCTCAGTGATCTGCTCGCAGAACATGCCGAGGTATTGCTTGAACTTGTTATGGTCAGCATCAATGCACTTAAGACACTCAAAATGAATTCTCTGCAACGCTTCGCAACATCTTGCAGTATCTGCCACAGCGTATGTCAAGGGCTCCTTGGGATAGTCGTTGATCCCGACTGATAGCCCTAGACGCTTGCGCATATCCGAAAGCAGCGGCAATCACAAGGCCGAACATGCAGCAGCTTCAAATAACCCTACTGATTAGCGGCTGTTCGCTACGGAGCGTGTGCTGGGCCAATAAAGACCACCGGCAACGTTCAGACGTGCTACACACTTGTGCACTTCTGTGCGTGCAATGCAAAGCAAGATATGCGCGGTCATGGCATGCAGCTCAGACATGCCCGCCTGCCTACTGAGGTGCATGAGAAAGATGTCACGCACTTGCAGTGTCTAGTCGTGTGTGTGTACATGTGTATATATATATGTATATATATATATATACATACACATACATGAAGAAAGTCAGAAACATGAGTATGGCATGTGCAACGCCAGTGCGCAGCATGCGACTGTAGCCGATGCTTGCCTGCCTTCTCGGCGCCAGTACACCTGCGCTTCATCTCACATCATTCTGGTTCTAGCTTATTTAGCATGATGTTTAGGCGTCTGTCGGTCCATACATATCGCGTTAGACTTGTCAACTTGTCCACTTTCTTGGCTGTGCTTTTGGGCCATGCCTCGTCAGCTCCTTCACTTCTTTGCACGGGAAATCCACGCTGTACTCGGTGCTTGCCGTTGTGCTGGGCACCTGCTAGCATGGCGGTTCTTTCGGCAAACTTGGGGCAAGAATCAATATTCCTGCATTCCTGCATGCATTCCACTTGCAAATTCAAGCCACTTTCTTACAGCTTGCAGACTTCCTTGGTGTTCCCTGTCGCCGGTCTTTTGCCATGATGTTGATGTCGGAAGAACAGAAAGACAGAACTCTCAAAAACTGCTCCGTCTAGATGCGTCTGCTTGGATTTCCTCGCTGAACATCTGAGTCTCTGAGTGGAACTTTACCTTGCTCTTTTGGCGGTTTTCGGTTCTCGCGGGATTCGCCTGGCAAAACTTGCAATTGGAGAGCAATATCATTACAAGTAGTCTTATGGTTAATGCTATGATTGTGTGCTTCGTACAAGTCTTGAACTCTGGCCTCCAGAATGAGGTCCGGCGCCGTGCGGTCGACGAAGATGCGGTTGGTGGTCCCGATGAGAAACCCGCGCATCTGGAGCAAGCTGTCCAGCATGTGCAGGCCCAAGTAGGGGAAGACCTCGGAGAGCAAACGCAGCCCTCCATGGGTTCTCGGATCAGCAACGCAGGTTCCTTTTTGAGGATGCGTCAGGGTCTAATGATGCTTTCAATCGACGCAATAAGGAAGAAGAACCGCGCAGCTGCAGCATTCGAGCGGCTCAAGGGGATGTCTGCCAGGGCTTGGGGCAGAAGGGTTGTAGCCTCTTCTCGAAGCGGCACATATGTGGCAGACGACTGCCGCTGCATAGCCATAGCATATTATATAGTTGTAGCATAGTAGCAACAGAATTAAGTAGCTGAACTTCCAGGGTTCCTGAAAATATTGATCCTGAGCAATTTTGCACCGGACCTTTTGTGGAAAAATCCCCACAATCGGGCCTTGCAGCGAAACTGGGCCCCCCAGCACCGCATCTTGGGCCGAAGCACTGGATGGGAAGCCCATGTTTCCTTAGCAATCTCCGGAGTTCTGTGGGAACCTCTGGGTAGCAGCGTTCTTTTGCCCAGAATTTGGGGTGATTCTATAAAAACGTAAGGATACGTAGGAACCATCCCTAAACCCTAAACCCAGTTTGAAAGTCTACTTCTTCGACTTCTGAGGATCCGATAATGGAAATGACGGCTTCCAAAGCCATCGGAGTTGAAGCCCAGCCAGAGACCTTGTTCATGGTTGGGATAGTACTAAGCATGTTGAAACGTATGTACAATACTATTATCAGTCCTAGAATTTTTCTTTTGTGGTTATTATCATTATCATCAGCTATATTATCGTATTCCTGATTGGGTTTAGGTACCCATAAAATTGTAAAAATGTTACCCAACTATGAGAAAGAGACCGCCAGGCAGCAGGGAGAGCAGGGCCAAAACGGTCCGACTGCACTGTTCGGCACTCTCAGAGATCACCTCAAGCTCAAGTGCTGACGGACGGAAGAGACCTTGACATGCAAATTAGAGATCTTGAACTAAACACCCATACGTCTTCCTAGATAGGTGTAGCAGGAATGCAAAGGGGGTGAAGCTTGCTTCTGTTTCAGGGTCTTCTGGCCCCTCTGCAGGTTTGAATCGGCAGTCTGCCATCCCAACTGAGGCAAGCTCGAGAACCTTTGCTTCCAGGAGGATCGCCTTCAGCACGCTGAGCAGCTTGTGCCGCAGGCCGCGGAAGAGCTGCGCGTGATGAACTCCGAAAAACAACTCCGTGTCCTTGGGCTTGGGTCGGACCCTGGACTTACACAGAGAGCCCAGTACCCCCTGATTAAGGAAGATACCCAAAATTATCAGCGCCCTAATGTTATGATTTAAGGTATATTCCTTAGTTAAGAAACATGTTTGGCGCCAAGATGCTGGAAGCTTTTCAAAAGACACTGCATCCAACCTGACCAGGGCAGCAATAAAGAGTTGAATCAGTCTGAAAATGCCACAGCCACTTCAGCATCCGAAACCAAAACATTACGAAACCATCTGCAGTAGAGGCACTGAGTGTCGAAATCGCGCAGGAGGTCCGTGCATCTGAAATCGCGCTGTTCGAAAAAGACCTGGCTCCGCTTCAATCATGAACGCACCGTCGTAAGACCGCAAGGTAGACTGGGTCATGCATGATGTAGAAACATGCATGAAGACTGTAGGTAGAAGGTGATATAAGGTATGCATATGCACATGCTGCATGTACCGCATGTGCAAATTAAAGAATTAGGTCGTTGGTACTCGCACATTTGCGCAGCTAAACAACATGTGCGTGTGTATATCACCATTTGGCTGCTTCAGCTGAAGTTGCAAGTCCGAGGCCTGTGTCACGGGACTGAGACGCTGCTGCGCGAGGCCGAAGAAAGGGCATCGCAACAGCATGCAGACAGCCTTCTGCACCGAGCTGCGAGAAACCTCAGCATGCTAATTGACCCCAGTGGCCAGGAAAGCTGGGCGACTACCGTTCTTACCGGGTTGTAGGGCTTTAGGATGAGGTAGGTAGGTTTCGGCAAGCAGGGCTCTGTTCGCCTCTTTGCCCACAGAAATCCGAAACCGGACGGCTTCTGCAAGCAAGCTTCGCTTGCATCGCGATGCAGCAGCTCAGAAGCTTCCACCTGGTTTTGACAGCAAAATCATGCAAAATCGCAAAGCCTCTGCTTCCCAAACTCTGTCTGTCTCTATCTCTCTCTCTCTCTCTCCTTCCCGGGCATGGGGGCCGGTCAAAGCCCCCGGGCATCAAGCCCACCCGATGCTTTATCGGGTAAAGGGGAGTGACGAAAGAGTATAGATCACCATAAGGCTACAGCCGTAAAGAATGAGATGACGAAGCGATGGTGATCGTATACTCATTGGGACACATGCAACAAGGTAGAGACGTGCACCTATCCCCCGTACTGAAGAAGATACAAGACCTGGAAGACATACCACGAGGGCAGGCTTTGTCTCCCCCTGAACGATTAGATCGATTAGTTTTTGCGAGCCCATCAGGTGGAAGGATGCCTGAACGAATGGGGACCGGTGGCTCTTGGATACGTAACTGGGCCACACTTTGAGCATCTTGACGACTCAACCCGCGAGCCCTACAAGCGACTTGGCCAGCTGCCCGTCGGTGACAGCTCACTCCATAAAGAAGTTGGCCCTGACCTGTGCGCGCGAGCATGCCTCGCTATGGGAAGCTCCTCTAAGAAATGCACTTAATTCTCAACCGAAGCACATGGCTTCGACAAACCTCTGATCCGTCGAAGGGTTCACTGAGTTCCGTACACGGCACAACGAAGAAGACGGCAGAGGTTTCGCCTGTTTTCGGCGACTAAGACAACCCGTGTGCCGACACCGAGATGGTCTCCGAATCTCCTGATGCTTGTTTACATGATTGAAAAAATTAACCTTTGCGCTCAATTCAAGGGCGCCCTCTCGTTCACGGTGGGCAGCATCAGGCAGTGCCAGTGAGGTCACCATTGACAGGACCTCAGGCATGATGTCTCTCACAGCATACCTCTTGTCTCATTGTGGCTAAATTTTGGTGGTTACCTTATATAGGGTTTACGCTCTCACAACTCGGACAAGCCAGGCGAGGTTCATGGTGCGAGGTATATAGGGTTTAGGGGTTTAGGCTCTCACAACTCGGACATGCCAGGCGAGGTTCGTAGGTTCGAGTGGTTTAGGGGTTTCGACTCACACACTCGCTCAAGCAGGCATGGCATACATCGTCCGAGTTTAGGGGTTTCGACTCTCACACTCACACAAGGCACACTCACACAAGGCAGGCAAGGCTCCAGACAATCCCGTCACGCAAGGCAGCCCGAGCAACAGATTCGGACGAAAAACCCACACTAACCAATCTAAGACCATGCACCCACCAAACACCCGACTGCTCGCGGCTACCAGATGCACAGCAAAGACACTGCTCTGCTCTCCACTGGAAGCTTGGTAGGTTACAGGCTACAGCAGATGCCCCAAACAACGAGGAATATAAGTCATCAATAACCAACACTAAAACGTAACAAGCGACCCGGAGTTCTCAGGGGACTGCTCACGACGTCACTCCACCTAAAAAAATCACCACATCGCCGAACCAAGAGCTGTTTCGCAGCAAGTTCCATGCACTGCATCGATACCTCCTACCCATCATTTGCAAATTCCCATCACCCAAGCTCCACAAAGCTAGCTTTCGTGATCTTTCGTGATCGTGCAGGTTGAGGCAAAGAGCTGCAGTTCCTTGAGCGGCACCGCAACGCCTGCCCACAATCTTGGATTTGAAACTAGTGCTGGCAACTAGTTTTGCCGCACCAGTTTGACTCTTCTGCGCCACCTCTAGGGTCCAATCTCTAAACCGAGTAAGTTTCGTAGGTATAGCATGGCATGACATTAGAAGTAGTTACACTGCCCTGGGACCGTCCGGGAGACATTGCAGCCCCGCACGGCCCCTTACTCCCTTACTACCGTCAGTTCCGGTGAAACAATCATGATTGTTTCACCGTAACTGACGGTAGTAAGGGAGTAAGTTGTGACTCAGAACTCGCCGAGTTCACCAGCTGGTCAGCGAGACCAGCACCAAAAGTTCCAGCAATTGATGGAGAAACCCTGGTCCCAGCGGTTCCTGGACTTGTCATAAACGAACGCTTTCTCGTCGAAGAGATGGTTATACTCTTCGTCATCCAGCTCCTCTACCGGTATCCCGTCTCCCATGGAAGTCTGGTTGGCCACGTAGTTCAAATTGTTTTTCCATTCTTGTCCCAACTCATTCCTGGAGACCAGACCGATGTATATCTTGAAGATGGGCACTTCAATGGCCAAGAGGCCCACCGAGAATGCAAGATGCAATGCCACCGCTATCTCGGCTTCCCCAAGGCCCTTCTCTGCTAGGAAGAAAGCAAGATAGCCATCCAATACCACCCCAAACAGACCAATCAGACAAAGGCCGACCAACATGAGAACGAATTCACGGTGGTTGAGAAGACCGATGACGTTGTTGACCCATTTACAATTAATGGTCATACCGTCGGACCTTCCGACGGTATTGCCAGGACTTATGTGCTCGGAATGGGCGGTCCCGTCTAGCGCGATATTGCGCGTTTTCTTGAGTTGCCCGGGGTCTGCCAAAGAGCAGTACCCCATCAACACCACGGTGACGGCAGCGAGCCCAACTTCCAAGGCTATCAAAGGAACCTCGGCCTGGGCCAGGACTGCAAGCGACACAGCAGTGGAATCTGCACAATCGCGCTGCAGATTGCCCCCAACACCACGGACACGCCCAGCGCGGGCGGCATTGCGGGCTTGAGGTCGTAGCCCCAATACACGTATTCTCCAATGCCTTCGTCGCCCTCCCGGGCCTCATTCACGCAACACGGCTCAGCGGCAGACTCTTGCGTGGACTCCTGTTCACCTTGTGAGGTTGGCGAAGAGGGAGCCAAGAGCATCGTAGGGGCCAGATTGGCCGTTGCAGGCCAAAGGTTGGCGCCCATCATGCTGTGCGTTGCAGGCGCTCCGAGCCTTCCATACGTTGCCATCTGCTGTTGGGGCCAGCCACCAGCATTCCACGTGGGCGGGAGGGACATTCTCTGTCGCAGCGTTCCGGCTTTCAGACATATGACATTTGAGCCAAGACTTGAGTTTAGGGGTTTATGCTTTCACAACTCGGACAATCCTGGCGACGTTCATGGTGCGTGGAGGGTTTTATGTTATAGGATCCTAAAAAATATAGACTCGGATAAACCAAGAAAAGAAACTACAAGGAGACGATAGGTACTCCTGGAGCCAAATTGCAGTCCTCATGCCCGGCTTGAGATCTGAATTCAGAGGACAGGCCGGTCACGTGTAGAAAAGAGTCCAGGATCCAGAATCCATCAGAGCTCATCCTTCAGCACATATCGCTCAACCCAAACATGATTGAACTTCCAGGCAATGAGTTCCTTGAAAACCAAAGACACCACTCGGAACTCCAGCACCCCTAACTAAGCGCCAGAGACCTAAACTAAAAGCCTCGCAAATCCTACATTCCGAAGTCCTAGCTCATACCTATAGTCTCCATTGTAGTTCCTTTTTTTGGTTAAACCGATTCTATATAAAGGATCCTACAAGGTAGCCCCAAAAAGGAGCTACAATGGAGACTATAGGTAGGGTCTCGGAATCCTGCTCGTGCCACTGCTCCAGCCGGCTCCGCAGTTTTTGAGTGCCAGCTGTCCAGCAGCGGAAAGTCCTTCCAAGGTAGGGCTTAATAATCATAATAACAAGAATAATAATAATAATAGCAATAGCAATAATAATAATACTGAGAATAATAATACTGAGAATAATAATAATAAGAATAATAATAATAATAATATTAATAATAAAGTTCGTAAAGCTTGGGGTGCTGGAGTCAGGGCTCAGATAGCATCAAGGCTGGATGGTGTAGGCATTGTGGAGGAACATGGCGCGACGAAGCACTGTTAGGAGTCATTCAGCCACTGAAGTGTAGCCTTTCTCGGAAAAAAGCAGATACAGCCGAACAGTTCCAGAATTAACGTGCTAGGATTATGCCACGACCGCTAGGACAAATCGTAATGAATCATAACAATATCATAATTAGTATACTATAAGGCTCCTCTGTCAATCCCCAAAAAGTCTCTCGCTCTGTATCAAGCCATTGGCCCATGCTCCTGCGCAGCATCCGTCGGTGGCAAGTGTCCTTCCCAGCGGATGGACACCCTTTTTACCCACAGGCTTGTTGGAGCACATGGACACCCCAAAACCTAAACCTTAAACCTGGCTCAGTATGGTGAGAGCTGCTTCGACGCAAGCCCGGCCTCCGACTTACACTCGACCCTATACCGATACCTAACACAGGCACCCAAAGCCATGGCCCCATGTTGCTACATCTAAGCCCCCTTTCACCACAACTCGAGGAGTACTGTACAACCCCGAGCTCCTCTTCTGCATGCTGGAGAGACTTTACCATGTCTTAAACTTTGAGCCTGGTGGGCGGAGGTTTTGGGGCCTGGCCCGAAAGTTTCGGGGAACCCAGTTCCGCAGGGCCTGCGGCAGCTTCTCCCTCCGTGATCTCGGCGGCCGCACACATGCGAAAGACGGATCGTGACCACCGACATCCCGCTGATGAAAGCACACAGAATAAGCTGAGGATTGCACGGACGGTGGGTGGGCCCACCTTGACTTTCGACGAATAGCTTTCGGCTGGCTTGCAAGCATCACAAGCATCCCTCATACGCTGAAGTTTATCGCATGTAGTCATGCACTTTGCTACGGCTACAGCTGTCCATGAGTTACACACCACTCAAGGGGCTTGTGAATTCGGGAGAGCAAGTGACTATGCTTTCTCCAGCCCTCGAGTTGGAGTTCAGCTGCGTCTCAGGGCCGAGCTCAACAACACGGCCCAGAGCATGATGAAAATCCTGAGCAGCAAGTAAAGTGCAGGGCTGCCGAAGCGAGCAAGTGGAAGACGGATAACTAGGTACTACGGCGCTACGGGTAACTCATGTTCCCCTCGCCGGAAACAATACACTGGTATCTACGGGTCGTCAAGGAGGTGGTGGCAGCAGCAGCTGCTTCATTCCGTGGGAGTACACAGAGGATGCGGAGACGGAGGGAGCGGGAGGAAGACCAGTAGTCGCAGCAGCAGCGTTTTTTTGGCCCGGTCAGCATCATCACATGCCAGGGCCCAGGCGATTAACAGGATGGCAGCCACCGGCCCAAGGCCTGAGAGCAACCCAAGAAAGCTCCGATGGAAGCATCGGAGAAGCGTAGGCCAGCTAAGATATGCGGACACCCTGACATCTTTGACTCCATGAAGCTCATGTTCTGCTTTGCTCCTCACTTGCTTCCGGAGGTGCGTGTGGATACGACGAAACACACTTTGGCCAGCTGTCTGGCACGGGCAGACGACTGAGCTCTCTCTGGCTTTGCCTGCTGACTGTATCTTACTTATGCTCGGCCGAACCTGTGAGACAATAAAACCAGCTCAGTCGGCTGCCGATCGCATTTACATAAATCGAAGCTCGCAGAGGATTCCAAAGTCCAATCGCGAGGACCGAGCCTCCCTGAGGAGAAGCTCGTCTTAAAGACCTCCCTCGTACGAGATAAACTGAAGGTCGCGGACGTTGCACACCTTGGAGATCCAAGGGAGCATATCAAATCATTGTCCCCTACACGTCCCAAAACAAGAAGCACGGACGGGTGCTTAAACTGCTAGTTCAGTCGAGGTTCGCTACTGCTCGCTGCAGTTTCAGCAACGACTTCGAAGAGGTCGCCTTGGGTGTGTGGTCTGTGACCGAGGTCATTTGTTCGCATTATGCACAAAAATCGAAAACTTTATGAAGGGTATTCCTTTCATCGCTCTTGTTCAACCTTCTTTGATATGTTCAATCTGTTGTCTCTGTTGTTGCTCTCTTTCAGATGCGTCAACCCTTGTGCCACGCCTTCCGAGGTTCTGAAAGGCAGAGTGCAGTGTGCAGCTTGGCCAAGATCTACTCTTTTTCCAGAGGTAGGGGATTCTCTAGACTCTATACCCATTATGCTACAACACATTGTGCTATATCATAGTATACCATTTGTATGTGTGTATATATATATATGGTCCTTAAATGTATCTCATATTGCTGTTATCGTGACTGGCACTATACTGCTGTTGTCGTGACTGGCACTATGCTACTGTACGTTTCCAAATTTGTGTTATACTATACTACAACACAAACCGATTGAAAGCTGCAGGCCGTGGCTCCGTGGCTATCCGAATCATCCGAGCTGCCGGATGCGTCGGGGCCTGGAGCCGGGTGTTCATTGCATGACATATCATTTCCCATATCACATATGCCAGAGCACAAATAAACATTATATGCCTGCATATGACAGAGTATAGTACGGTACAGGCGGTAAAATGCAATATTGTATAATCTAATATGGCATATATGGCATAATGTAGTGCAGTATACAATACAGTACAGGTTAAAGAGTTGTATGAGGCAGAAGGATGCAATTCATAACAATTCTATGCGTAATATCTTAGTATAAGATATAGGGCGAGATAACAACACAAGATCATACAATGGAAGATAAGATAATATAGTATGACAGAATAAATAAGGAATAACACATTAAAAGAACAAGTTGCGTGGAATGTAGAAATATAAGGAGTGTATAAAACAAGTGTTGTATATATATATGTATATAATATGTATATATATACAGAGAGAGAGAGAGAAAAACAAAAAAAACATAACACTATTTAGAACACACACACACATATATATATTTATATATATGTACATGTACATGCTATAATACATGCTTTACGGTATATTACACTAACGATTATAGACCATTACAGCATATGATGCACTGTGTGCACCCTGTCACCCTTGTTTTTTCGATCAGTATGCTCCATCATATCAGATAGCATTTGATGACCTGATCTGGTATTGAATTATATTACATTATGCCGTGCTATACTATAGTAAGGTATATGACATTCTATCATATACCATATATTCTGTTCTATCCTAGAATATAAAAGATGTCATGCTTATTGTTAAAAGGGTGTGTGCGTGTTGACACATACATGCACAGTTGCATATGTACATATCTACGGTAGGATCTTGACGATTGGTCCGAACATGTTTGGCCGTCGTTTCAAGACTGCCACTTATTCGCGAGGTAACAAGTAGATGTATCTTCACCTCAGCAGCAGTGATCCCTCGGCTTCTACCCGACATAATCCAGGGAGAACAAACAACATGCAAAATCAGCATGGCTTTGCAGCAGGGGCAAAGGCGTAGTGTCAGGACATGCAGACAGGCTGCACGAAGTATGCAAGGCATACCAGAGACAGTTAATTCAACAAGCACACTACTAAACACGCGGATGCTGCCCTAGGTCCCGCCTCCAACAACTGCCCGGCAAGATGTACGTAAGTGTGTTTTGGGCTCAGAGCACGCTTTAGAGCATCCAGCATGCACAGCCATTGTCTGAGATGCCCCTCCGCATTCAAAAAAGCGGCTTCTCATTAGCTTTGCTCGTTATCTGGATCGGCCAGAGCCGACCTTTGCAACTTGAGGATTTGTCTGAAGTCCCGATCATAAGAGTCCTTTATACTCCGTTTTAAGATTCAGGCTCTGCTGCCGGCATCAGACCTCTTCTTGCCCGGACTATTGCTCTATGTCAAAAGCAAACATCAGAAAACTTACCCTGAGCCCTAAACCCTGAAGCTCAAGCTTCCCCGGCCTTGGCTCCTGTCATGAAGCCGCCCATTCGGCCCATGCGCCTCGTGCCTCACCTCGAGCCGAATTGTGCGCCTTGGTTAGTGGAGAGAGGTCATGCACACCCAATTTCAACCTGAAGTATTCCGAGGCTCCCGTTGACTATTTTGCGGCGCAAGTGCTTCGCGCATTCACATGCTGGCCTGAAACTTGACGTTAAGTTAATCAGACCAGGCTTCAGCAAATCTCGGAAATGGAATCCCAGAAGCCTGCAACCTAGTCTCCAACGCGCTTGAACCCTGAGCCCCTAAACACAAACTTGGACAGCTGAGCCCTTATGTAGCAACCCTTGTGCAATCCCCGAGCTTACAACATAACATAGTACAATAAAAAAACATATTTTGGCTCCCGCATGGCAAAATCCACAGACCCAATATATTATACAAATTATAATTATAATTACAATATTTTGTAACATGTGTTTCTTCTGAATGCAGCTGTGGCTCATCTCTCCCGGGCCGACTGTGACTACCACGACCGGCTTTCGGAAGAAGCGCCCGAAATGATGCCTTGTTGATTAACGGTGGGGTGTTAGGGCTTCTTCGACTTTACAGTTTATTGTGCTATATTTCTAGTCTAATGTATACTTACGAATACTGTCGCATGTCAGTTGGTACTATATAAACTTTGATGCAACATATTATGGCATTCGGACATATTGGAGCTTTCGGGTTGCTTCGTTGTATCGTCTAGAGCATCCCGGAAAAGATTACGCAGAAGCCGTTCCCTGATGGACCCCGGTAACTTACATACCTCTGGAGTCATAGTTACTACAATCACTTGATTCACCCTAAATAGTACAAAATCCCAGCATACGAACGTATGATTAACTAAAAATAAAGCCGGCGAATTCTGTCTTGCCGCTAGTCACCCTATAGTAACTAAAAGTCTAGTCGCTCTGCATCTCAGCGGCGAATGTCGCATGCCGCCCCACCCTACACCGACAATTGCTACAGTCTAGTCACCCTTCAGCGGCCACTCGCTCTACAGGCAAAGCTGAGCGGCGAATGTCGCATGCCGCCCCACCCCGGACCGACACTTGAACTTAAACTTAAGATAACTTAAGCACCCCACTCCCACCTACACGCGCTCACCAAATCCTTGTACTTGCACGTTTGGGACTTAGGGGAAGGGGCGGTCGGGTTTCAAGGTGGGTCGTGGTCGAGGGGTTAGAGTGTTGGCTCTTAGTCTCAGGGGGGGGGTCGGGATTCACGGTTGTCTTGTGTCGATACCTCGATGCTACTTCTTGACTTGTGTGTGTGTGTGTGCGTGTGCGTGTGTTTGTGGCACTTGCGCCAGGGCCTGAGTGAGCTAGGGGGCCGACCACGAGTATTCACCAACCGACCAACCCCAAAATACACTACTAGACGAACATCAGTCCAAAAATCTGTTAAAAGTCTTTAACTGAAACTTTTATGAAAGGTTCAGTACATCAGCCATGCTTTATGGATGTGACAGCCCAGTACGCTACCGACACATTTTCCAGAAATACCTGAACGGATTTTGCACATTGAGCCGCATCTTCATTTTTGATAATGATAGTCTGATAGTCTTGGCCTGTCTGCATACCATACCACTGTAGTGTAATAGTATACTACGATCACGATTATCGTCGCCAGTGCTTTTTCTGAGGCACTATTTTCTCGTTGTTCTATCGGTTTAGGCTGACGGCTTCGTCTGCCAAACCCAGCCCGCTCCAAGACCAGAAGTTGCTTTATTGTTGCTTCCCGCCTTAATTTATGTTGTGCGGGGCTAAGGGCTTAGGGGATCTGGGTGCCACCGAGTGACGTAGCACCTTGGCTGGAATATGTGTTTGACAGCATGCGGGACATGATCCTAACGATTCAACTAGCCGAAGTTTGCTGCTGGAACCATTAGCGCTGGACCGAATCCCAACTGTTTGCACAGGTAAGGTCTGTCTGTCACAGCCAGGCAAGGCATAGAGCATGAATTCATAAATTCAGTGTTTCCGCCTTTCCACTTTGACTCTCACCTAGAACCGGTAAGCGCGAGAGTCCAGGGCATGCCAAGGGGCTTCCACCAACTCCAGATCCCAGGTGGAAAAAGCGCAGGGTGACCTCGACCTAAGAGAGGGACCGTGCTCTGCACGGCGATAGTTCTCAGATGCAGTGTGCAGTATAACTTTGCGGTGTATCTTGGATAATCCATGATCTTCTAAGCCGGGTCAACAAGAACACTGCTCTGGCTCGCTCCTCTGTCTCTCTTCCTACGCTAGCACTGATGCTTCATGCAATCCCAGTCATTGCGAGTAAAGCCTGATAAACTGCTGTCGACAAGTGCTGCCGCTGCTCCTCGATAACGTGCTGCTGCTATTCCTCGTCAGCTGTGCTGCTAGCCTGTAAAGTATTGCACGGATCCGGCCTGTTTCCGACATTATGGGGCTTTCCATGTTTCTGCTGAGCCACCGCATCCTTGTTGGACGCACGGATCGTGGACACGCGGACCCGGGATGGAGCGGCGACAGGTGACGCCACATTGGGAGCAGCTGGCTCTTCCTTGAGTGCAGAGCTACTGCAGGAATGCTCGAGGTTCCCAGTGTAGATACCCTTTTTTTTGAACCCAGACTCTGCCAATCAGCTGGGAAAAGATGCCCTTAAAAATTGAAGGCAAGGCTTCTCACAGCCAAAGGTCTCGGGTTCCGGCCGGCGGGGCATCCTTTCCATCATCCCCATCTGTTGCAGCAACAGCACCAGCATCGTCGGAGCTTGCATGCTGCTGTGGCTGAGGCTCGGGACAGGCCCCATCCACTGCATGCTCCTCATGAGGTTCCTTGGCAAATCATTGGTTCTGGATTATTTCGGTGCCGGATATGATATCTGCTGGATTGGTGTAAGTCCTACTTATACTTGTACTCATGAGAACCGTTCAGGTCTTCATCTCTTGCATTTTGCTTACGCACAGTCTTACAAGCAGTCAGCAGACAACCACATCATGCCTGAATGCTATGCCGGGTTTCGGCCGATGCCTGCTCATCTGAATGTTTGCCAGTCGCAGTGGTAGGCTCCACCTGGTCAATGTTGTCAATGTGGATCTCATCGTCCAGGCAAACGAAGCTGACCTCATGAACATTAGTGTTGGCAGTGTGCGCATGTTTCAAAGTTGCAGCCACCAAAATCTCGACGGCTACAGATGATGTCAAGCTGATCGAGGCGGCCACAGAGTAGATTAGATCCTGAAGCCTGGCGAGCGACTGCCATGCCGGCTCTTGCTGGAACCCGTCCGAGTGGTCTTTCACCACCAAATCCATAGGTGAACTCCAACTCAAAGGAAGAGTCCTGGTTCGTGTCAGGCTGCCAGCAAACGCTCCCTTTTACTGGCACAGCAGTTTTTCTCACCCGCCCACTGGCCCAGCAGTTAAGAAGTAGGGCTCTGAAGCAATACCTCCCCCTCCAACCTCGAGCTTATGTCAGTTTTGCTGTTCTAACCAGACTGATCATAGTCAGGTGCATGCGAAACCCGTTTATGTTCCGCTGCAGTCTCCTCCATGCTTGGCAGTGGCACAATCGCCACATCTGCAGGAGGAACAGCCACGGCCACTTCGACGGAATCCGCCTACGAAGACAGCGCCCGAAAACTGCTTAGTGCAGGGATCTCAATAATCTGAACCGGTTTGGGGGGGTAGAATGGAATCCTATTGCGAATTACCGTTTGAGCACCGCGAGGCCCCCGGCCTGCCAGGTGTTGCCAGCAACAGCTCCGAAGCCACGAACAACAGCCTGGGTTGCAATTCAAGCGATCGCGGAATTGCTCCAAGGTACCTCTGCAGAACCCTCAGTGAAATCAAGAAGTGTGCCGAAGTGCCACCTAGCAGCTTGTGACACCAGCCGAACCATCGGATGCGCCTCCTTGGCAGTGGAAAAGATCTCACCCACTGCCCTCACACATGGAGGGCCTTTGCAATCCCTCTCACCTCACAGTAAGGGCCCGCACTCCTGAATCCTGCGTCCAGCCCCTTCTAGATGAAAATCACCCCTGCGACTGCGGTCAAGCATCTTGCACCTTCTCGTATGCCCACACGGCAATGTTTCGACCTTTCCGGCAACAAAACCCAGAGAGCCCAATACCCCTTAATTAAGGAAGATACCTTAAATTATGGGGGCCTTAATAATATGATTTAAGGTATGTTCCTTAATTGAGGGGTATTGGGCTCTCTGGGAAGAAGCTCTCTCGCCGAGCCCAGGCTCTCCTTCACCTTGTTTTTGGACGGAGCCCCCCGGCCTTGATCGAGGACTCTCACCTGCAGGGGTTCTGTCTATGTTGGGGGAAGTGGCTAAGCAGAAGCCAGGTGTCGATATAAGGCTTGCAGCGTTCCGTCATGCACTTCAGCGCTGCTTAAATCTCCAACGAGGCGCTGTGATCATTCTCGATGCGGCATTGTGCACCAAGACCGTCCCTGGCTGCAGCTGCGCGCTTGATGCAGTTGCGGGCACGCTTTCGCTGGAGCTTGGCGGAGCATCGCTAGTCTGCGCGCTTGCAGCATCCAGCAAATCCTGCGGCTCCTGCGTCCAGTTGGCAAGGAGTTTCAGTGCGCTCGGTCTTGGCTGCTGCTGAAAGCGGCCAAACGGGTCGAAGTCCGGGCCGGGAGAGTGCTCTACTACCAGGTGCTTCCCGGCAGAATCCCCCTGCAGCCACAATGCACCGATGGAGACCACGCCCAGTTCCACTGTGCCCGGCACAGGCATCACCATCGTGAGAATCAGGCCCAAAGCTGTTTGAGAAAGTTTGTCCGTCACACTCACCTCTGGAAAGCTGTGAGCACCTCCCTCTGGAGCACCCGCGCCGTCGTGCTCCGTGTGTGTTGAGGCGACGGCCAAGAGCTGCAGGGCTCGATTGAGCTTGCGGAACTGCTGATCTGCGCTTGTCCGCAGATTTTTCAGAGCAGTCAAGCCCAGCAGCGTCTGCTCACGAAGCTGTGTGCAAAATGAAAGTTCAAGGCAGGCTAGGCCGGTATTTGTGTGGACATCCGGTAGGTGTTCTGTTTTGTTCGTCCGAACCAGGGCCGATCGAAGGAAGCCGGTTGTGCGTACTGCATCAGTAGGTAAGCTTCGTGCAGTCGCCAGCAGCTGCCCCGCCGTGGTGAGAGCCTGCTTGGTGACGCTCACGAGCTGAGCATCAAACCTTCCGGCCCAAGCTTCCCTCTTTTCTGCCCAGAGTCGAACTACTCGAGCTGGGTGCTGCCCAGCAGACTCCACTGTCTGACTCTGCTTGCCATCACCGGACATATGACACAATCGAGTCCACAAAGGATCCAACTGCATGTTCCGCACGTGCTCTAGCCACATGCAACCTTCAAGCAACAACTCGAAGTCTTTGAGTAGACCTGCTGTCGCGCAGCCGTCTTGCGAAAAGTCTTCCCAGAGCGGCATATGGTGAATGACACGCACCTTTGCAGCTGCCCTCTCTTTGTCTATAACCTGATTTTTGTATGCAAGCCTTTCGCCACACGAGGCCAACCAGCTCTCGCACCTCTCGGGCTTTCCCCGGGCCGCCTGCAAGCTTCCTCGGATCGAAGAGAAGAGCAGGGGCTTCCTGATTCCTAGCAGGACTAGGAGTAGGAGTAGGAGCAGCAGAAGCAGCGGCAGCAGCAGCAGCAGCAGGAGCAGCAGTAGCAGCAGNNTTTAGGGTTGCGAGATTTAGGATTTAGGGTCTCGGGGTTCAGGGGCTTAAGGTCTGGAGTAGTTTTGGGTTTGGGGTTTTCGGGTTTCGGTACCTCCCCGACGTCATCCTCTTCTATCCGTGGATATCGCTGCTGGTGGTGACGACAACTATGGTGGTGGTGCTGGTGCTGCTGCTGGTGGTGGCGGTGGTGGCGAACCTGCACATTCACACGTGTACAAGCAGCAGCAACAGGCGCAGGTAAACGTCATCATGTTGAGCCTTGGGTTGTTGCGACCATATGAGAAACAGTAAATTTCGCAACAACCGCAATGGTAGTTCACCATCAGGCTAGGAATGTCAGAAATAGTATGTGTATGTATGTGTATGTGTATATATATATAAGTAAGATAATCAGCATCTTGCATTCCGAGCTTCTGAGAGTCTCCAATGCCAAGTCGATCCGCTCTGCTCGGTGAGACAGCCGCTGTAACTGCTCAGTCGTCCACCTGCTAGGAACTGTAGAAGTGGCTGAGCTGAATGATGACATCTCTTTCCGAGCATCACCTTTCACAAGAGATGCGCACCACAGAAGTCGTCTGCATCATATGCTACTGTTACTTTGCATGTGCTGCGCACAGTTCAAGCACGGGTGGTGCATTCGCTGGTGTGATGCTTGCATGGTGCTGGCCATGTCACATAGCTTCTCTTCCATCATCGCCAGGAACGCCTTCAAACTGTGACCAAGTTCGGCCACGGCAGGTAGGGCACTAGGCGATGTTGAAGAGGATGGCATGTCCCAGCTCAAGGTCTTGGTTTGCCCATCTGTGTCCTCTGACGATTTGCGAACACTGGCACTCCAACCGGCATCGTTGGCGGCAGTTGCACTGACCGACACCTTTTGGCTACCAGCTGGAAGTAGATTTCCGGGAAAGCGCGCTCTCCAGCTGCCATTAATGATGTGCCTGGCCACGGTGCTGCTGCTCAGCGTGCTCTTCGCATCGACGAAGGTAGCATCACGTAGTGTACAGCTGAAGTCCACCGCGCAGAGGAACGCACGCGAGCCACGCTCATCCACCAGAATGTCCACAATCCAGTCTGGTTGACTCCCAGGCATATTGGCAGGGACTTGCACCAACGAGCATCTAGAGATGCTTGGTGGACATGCTGTGACAGCCTGCAAGGGCTCCGACCATTCAGACCAGCCTGCAATATTGCCTGTGCGCAATCGCATGACATATTCCACGGCAGGTTTTAAGCACCCGAAGCTAGCTTCCCAGGTTGTGTTAATGGCGAGCTCCTCATCTTCACAGACCATGTCATGCAGCGTTGGCTGGCGTAGAATCAGGAAATCCTTCGCAGCTGTCCAGCTGGAGAACAAGGTAAAAAGAGAGGACTCACAAATCTGTGCTTCCCACTCCAGGACAGCACCACCCAATGGGTCTCTCTGATCCCAAGACACTCGCAGCTCGTAAGGCACACTGTGCGGCCCCTCCCGCAGCTTGGGAACATGTGGCCGGCACACGGTGTGGCAGGAGAACGGATCTGATTTAAAACGGCTCCAGCCAACTTCGTTGGCAACATCCAAGCGCAAAGTATAATGGCAGTTCGGTTCCAAGCCACGAACAACCACTGCAAAAGCCCTTAGCTTGAGTTCTGCGTTCCAGAACGGGCCAAGATCAATATCTTCAGCAGTTGGCTCGGTCGAGTAGCTGTCAACCTTGTCTAGGCACTCGAATTCCAGAGACTGGGATGGAAGCTCAGTCCAAACCAACATTCCAGCTTGCTCCACACGCACTTCGCTGATGTGCTCCTCTTGCCCATAATTGAGAGGGACCCTGAATTCGATCCGCACGTGGCTTCTTCCTTCAGTTTTGCAAGCACTTAGCTGGACAGAACATCCCACACGAAGGATAGCTTCAACCAAAGCAAGAAAGGTAACGATGCCAATTCATTGCCAATGCCCCAGCCACGTCACACATTCACATGTACTACCCTACTATCATGTACTATAATTAACTAACTAGCAGCTAGCATCCTCGATGCCGGAATGACTTGACAAAAACCAGCAGCCAGCTCTTTTGACAAGCTTCCTGCTTCAACGCACTGCAGCTGCCTGGGCTTCAAAGGCCGCTCCGCCGTTCGGCAGCTGATCTGAGCATCTGCAGAGGACCAGCCGACCCCGTTTTTCGCGCGAACTCGCACCTTGCGGGCGGAATTCAAAGCCTACTACCTGCACTACACCCGAAGTGGACCTTTCCAACCAGCACTGAAGCCCAACAAATGCACCACAAGGCATCTTCCTTCCTCTCTCGGTCTCCGGGCCAACATCTCTCCCTCACGCCCGTACTGCAATGTCACAATGCACATAGTGCTTTAAGCATAGCGTTATATATTTAGATACATGTATCATAACGCGGATATGTTTGGTCATGTAGATCGATAGATGTCCGGATATGTAGATAGTATAGTTCGATGTAAACACATGTGTATGTATGTGAAAATGTATGCGTGCGTGTCTGTCTGTTTGTCTCTGTCTGTCTCTGTCTGTATCAATCTCTCTGCTCTGTCTGTCTGTCTGTCTGTCTCTGTCTGTCGATTGGTCAGGCGGTCGCTCGCTCGGTCGCTCGCTCTGCCTGTCTGTGTGTCTTATGATAGACAGACAGATTTACAGATAGGCACATCCACAGAATACACGTGCTATCCCGAATTGTCTCTGCAAATCAACCTCCAACATGCGCCCAGGTCGCACGGAAGTCGGTCTCGGTGGAAAGGCCGGCGGCCCGAGCACGCCAAGTGCCTCAGAAAGCAGCGGTCACGTACCGCTACGGAAAGAGTACTCACAATTATCCGAGTAACCAAATCCAATCAGTAAGTAACAGCATGTGAGGCCGCCCGCTTTTGGACGTCAGCACCGCAAAAGGTTTCGTTCGACCGCTTTTTTTAATCACTGTGAGCAGACATTGCTTGCACAGTGGTTGAAAAGCGATTTGGACGAAGGAGCGCCGAGTAACCACCTCTCCAGCGTTCAATGGGGCTTTGAATCGCTGGGGCCATTTCGGGTGATGCGTTGAGTCATCCATGCAGCATGTGTGAAATGTCGGTAGTATACAGCCCAAGTCTTGCAAAGGAATGGAAGCCTCCAGGGCAAAGGCTTCAGGAAGATTTCTGTAAACCCCTAGACCCCTATGTATATGTTTAAACCCCTTTTTTGAGCAGGGACTGCAAGGCACTAATTTTTCAACCCCTAAACCCCTAAACTGCCCTAAAGCCTAGGGCCTCCCGAGTCGAAGAAGCTTGGAAGACCTTCGGCCTGGAAGCCTCTGGAGCCATGAGCTTGAACTCAAGGACTCCGCCCCCGAAAGCTTTCCGGCGGGACAAAACTTAGGGCCTTAGGGTTCATGTACCCAAATAGTATATGCTTTGGGCCCCAAGCACCCAAATAGGGATTACTTTAAGGGCATTGCCTTAAGGGTGACATGGGTGGGTCTCCACAATGGGCGGGAAATGTATGGGGCGGCGATACAAAGACTTCTGCTACAAGCTAAACGGCTTTAAACTGCGGAGGAGCTGACTAACATTACAGAAGGAAGACAAGCCAGAAATAGCAGTCTGAACGTCTGAGACACTTCAGGGGCATCAGGTAAATAAAGCAGCTGAGGAAAACAACATCAGCTCTGGAGCGTGCATCTGAGATCATCAGAGCGACTATCGTCAAACTCGAGGATTGCTCACGACACTCACCACGAGTGGTACCGACACCCTGCTTATAGTCTGTAACCCCGAAAGCAGGACAGGAGCCTTTACGGAAATAAACCCGACCTGGACATGTGGGCACAGAAAGAGCCATGCTTGAATGCTACCATCCTGGTCGTTCCCAGCTGGAGCCTCGCCTAGCACTTGGGCATCACTACGGGACATTCATGGCAAAGGCAAGGCGACAAGTTCCGATGCATTCCAGGTGCTCCTTCCCTGGCCACAACGCCACACGCCATTGCGAGGAAGCTGTATCCAGTTGCTGAGAAGGTTCTCACGACTCACCTGCGGACATGCTGACAAGAATTTGGTGCGGCAAGAAGACGACGGCTGCTTGAAGCGCGTGGTTGGTACAAAGAGGTGACCGGCTTCTCTGCTAAACCCGCCTCGACGCTGCACTCTGTGACCGGCGCGCCGTCGGGATCCCGTGTTCGCCACTGCACCTGCAGCAACAGCTTGGCTCGGCCGTTGCGCAAACAGTCGCAATGTTGCAAATTGCACGAAATGTCAGCACGGTTATCATGTGAACTTTGAGCACTACGTGTCACGACCTTTGGCCGACGGTGGCTCGGCGGCCAAACATCCGGTGGCTCGGCGGCCAAACATCCATAGGGCCTCCAGCCATGTGGCCCCGCGGACGATGCAGCAGAGGTCGTCCACTTTTTGCGGCCTCTGCTTGGCGCACAAAGCCATGGGATCGCCATGCTGAAAGAAAAGCTAAAATACCGGTGGAAATGCAGGTGTACAGCATCTCATGCTTCTTTGCATGTCCTTGATGCCGTGCACATTGATAGCATGTTTCCACAAGCACTTAATTGAAAGCCCCACAGAATGCCAAACCCTACAGAACCGTAATACCCTAGTCGAGCTTCTTCCTTTTTGGGAAAACACTGTAGGCCCCTGCCTGTCTGAGGGTCGGCACGCCAGAGGCTGCGATGGCTCACGGGAACGGCCGGCCTTGATGTCTTGCCATACAAACGCTTCAGGCGCAGGGAATATAGGATGAAGTGTTCGTTCCTCTCTTACTTCGCAAGGACAAGCCCGCAGGGCAGGGTGGATAAGAATGAATTGGGTCGAGGGTTCATACATCTTGCTTGTTCTTGCAATGCAGTTGTAGGGCTCAGAGGGTTTCGGGTTTCGGGAATGCAGGTTTTTACAGGGTGATTGAGCCTAGGTTCAGTGCTTACAGGGCTGATGGATGGGACAGAAAGGAGACGGCAAATGCTGGATGGAACCTCTGTCGGCAGAAAGGCCGACACTGCAATACCCCCACAACGGCAGAGCCTGAGCCAAACCCGCTGATGCCAATGTAGGCGTTTCAGTATTGAAGACAAGGAAAAACATTGCAGACCCTAAATCTATAAAGATAAGACTCACTTTAAGGACCCCTATCTCCCAAACAGCCCATACTATCATTTTTTGCTAAACCCGAAAGCCCAGCAGCCTGAATTCCAAACCTTCTGCCCTTTGAAAATCCTGAATACTTGAGCCCGTTTCCCTAAACCCCTGAGCTCGCCCGGCCATCCCTAAATAAAGCCTGAATACTTGAGCCCTAAACCCTAAACCCGAAATAAAGCCTGAATACTTGAGCCCTATTATAAACCCTAAACCCTAAACCCCTAAACCCTAAACCCCTAAACCCTAGGCCCTAAACCCCTAAACCCTAAACCCCTAAACCCTAGGCCCTAAACCCTAAACCCTAAGCCTGAATCCTTGAGCCCGGCTTGCCTGGTTCACTGCCCAAAGTCGCAGCCAAATCGTCTGCTCGGGCCGAAGCTCACCAACCTCAAAAAAAAAAACAATAATAATAATAATAGTAATAATAATCATAATAATAATAATAGTAGTAGTACTACTACTACTACTACTATTACTATTACTACTAATAATAATAATAGTAATAATAATTATTATTATTATAGTATCAGCCAACCAGGAAAAGCAAATCATTCTGAGAAGTTATGCGACACTGCACTGTCCCGTGGCCCCATGTGCGTAGGAAGCCTGTACCGAATATTTACGCAAACAAGCAAACTAACACATTCATGCATATACATCCATGTGTGTGTTGATTTACGGGCTTGCTTCTCTATTCATTTCTGCATATTTCCTTCCGAAGTATCAGTGGTTGCCGCGGTTCGTGCTTTGGGCTTCGTGTTCTTCGGTTTGGGTTCAGCTACATCTATGCACGTCTAGGCGGTAAATGGCATACTACAGTAGCAGCCGCGAACCTCCCAGCCGGAAGATGAATGGCCCAAAAATTCTTGGAAGTGCTGTCAATTCTGGATGAGTTGCTGTAACTGTCGCGCGTCGGACATCGTTGCAACCTGCGGAGTGTTCCGGATCCTGACAGCGGCAGAGGAAAAGAACCCCTGGAATCCGAGCCAGGGATGGCTCGGGCCGTGGTTTGTTAAGAGTTCCCAAGGAGCCCAATACCCCTTAATTAAGGAATATACCTTAAATTATAGGGGCCTTAATATTATGATTTAAGGTATATTCCTTAATTGAGGGTAAATTAAGGGGTATTGGGCTCTCTGAGTTCAGCAAACCAATGCAGGCCGCTGCTTAAATATACGTAGCATGCAAGATATGCAAGGACACGGGGATAGAGGATGTGGTGGATGCTGTTGTGCACTATACGCATGCTGTCCGTTGATCTCGAGCGACTGGGAGAGGGGTCTTCCCCGAGAGCTCAATACCCCTTAATTAAGGAATATACCTTAAATTATAGGGGCCTTAATATTCTGATTGAAGGTGTATATTCCTTACTTAAGGGGTATTGGGCTCTCTGGTTCATGTTCTCGCCTGCAGGGACAGCTGAAAGTGCTGTGGCGTCTGCCACCACCATGTCGCGGCGTCCAGTATGTTGCTAAAGCCGTCGGCGCTCTCTCCAGGAATGACTCCCGTAATGTTGGTGCTTTCAGGCTTCAGACAGAACTCTGGTTCGATGTGTGAGACTGGGCATCCGTCGGCATCCAGGAACTCGAACTCCACTTCCACCTTGGCCGGTTGCCGAGACACCAGCTTGAGCTTCACAGGAGGTTCTGGTGGCTCCGATGTGCGGAATATCTCCTCGTCTGAAAAGTCCGCACACCACCCGACGGTGTTGCAAGCCTTCACCCGGAAATGATAGCTTGTTGCAGCCTTCAGATTAGGTACGGCCGCGCTCCATGTCTCCTCTCGGTCACTCGGCTTGCCGTTCTTGCTCTCTGATACGGCCACATCTTCCAGCAAAGCCACGTCCTGCCACACACTGAAAACCTCCTGCGAGCACTGCTGAACTTGGCACTCGAGAACCGGAGCGCCGACCGGCGTCCGAACCTTCCACTCAATCCGCAACTTGTCTGGCCAGCGGCCAATGCATCGAGGTGGATTCGAGCGCTCCGGTCTTCCCAATGTCGAGCACTCACAGTGCAAGCTCCAAATCGTTCCAGCTTTCTTCGGAGGCACGACGCGGAGGCTGTACTTCGTCTCCTTGGCTGCGCGCAGGGCTCCCTGAAGGATCATTTGTGGGGAGACCTCATCAATAATCCTGGGCCAATCATATGCCACATTACTACCATAATGCATCGCAGCATCGGGCTGCAGATTCGAAACGTGCACATGGTAGAGGGCTTTCGAGCCTAGAACTTGCACAGTGGACACCTCCTTGCCTTCCACCAGCTCTCTCCACTCTTCGCTTTGGAACCAGCTCCCGGGAACCAGGACTTGCACCTCGGCAAGTCAAGCCTTCCAGTAACCCTTATAGTAAGGGTTTAGGCGGTTTAGGGTTTACACTCAACTCGGACATGCCAGGCGAGGTTCACAGGTGCCGGTCGGTGTGACACTAAATACAGCCTCTGACCAAAGCATTACGCACCACCCAACAAGATAGCAGCAAAAAAAACCAAGGAAACATACCCTGGTCAGACATCGTGCAACGGACGGCAGTTCTACATGTCGGTAGTCTAGGGCCCATCCCACTGGAACACAGGAGCCACGTAGCAACAGTACGCTAACCCAAGGTAACCGAACTTTACAGAAGAAGGAGGCCCGAAGTCGTCAGCTACACAGTCGTGGTACATTAACTCACGACTAAGCGATGGAGGACCTCCATCATCCAAAGGGAGCAGGGTTCGACTCTCACACTCGCTCGCAGCAGGCAAGGCTCCTCGTAGTTCAATCTTGCAGGTTTTTTTTATCACCTCTTTTCCGTCAGCCCATAAGGTAGGGTTTAGGGTTTAGGGTTTTTAAGCCCAGGAAAATCAAGCCACTTGCAAAGGTTTTGGAAGGTCCAGGAACCCGACCGAGGAACTTAGTTGGTTGAACTTCAGCTACCGTACCTGGGAAGCCACCCAGTACCGCATCATGCCCCTATATTGGGGGTTTCCGAAAATAGGGGACCCGAATATAGTATACCCTAAATAGTAGGATCCTTATTATAAGGACCCCAAAGTAAGGTACCCCCCTAACTTTCGGAAAGTCCCATATGGTAACTTCAGGCACCGCCCAAGGAGGCTCGGCGTCGCCGGGTGAGACCTCCAGCGTCAGCGAGTTGACGCCGCGCTCGGCGCAGATCACCGGCTGCATCTCGCCAAGCCATGGCAGCACACCGGAAGTGCGGCATGTGGACTTTATAGGGCTTGATGAGAGGGTTTGATGAGAGTATTATCGACTGTGGAGTTTCCGTACGGTTCTACTTTCAAAAATCGAGCTCGACCAAAGGGCTTCATGCTGTCGTAGCTAGTTGTGCCTGCCGTGAGTTCAGGGTTGAGGGATGGTTGAAGGCTACTGAGTACTCGTGCGTAAGGCAAGATGTATTCTATTGCAGTGCCATAATTTTTACCCAGAGCCCTGAATCGCGTACCTCATGGAACTACCCAGAGTTCTAGAACTGCGGTTTAAGGTTGTCCCGTTGCTGCCGCGGTCCCCATGGCGGGGCCGGCCTCTTGCCTTTTGTTATCCTGGTTTTGACTGAGTAGGAGTAATGAAATAGTAAGAAGAATAATAACAACAGTAACCTTAGTAGTTCTAGATGGTTTTTGATGCTAGTTGACTCAGGGTCTGAGTTGGAGAGAATAACAGCGCTGAACAGTCATCAGTTGATGAGCTTGTCCACCTAGGGAAATCAGCAGACACGAACACACAGGCCAAACAAGACTCAAGTCCTCTTGGAGGCAGGTGGTCATGCTGCGATCCCCGGCTTCATAACGACAAGGTTGTACGAGTATCATGCAACGGGCGATGGCCTGGGGGTTTTTCCACTCCTACACGATCTGGCATGTAAGCCGCTGCACCGAACGCTGCCACCCGAGGCCAATCAATGGATGGCCTCTAATAGCCCGAAGCCTAAATTCATATACCCTAAACCCTAAACCCTAATAGCCCTAAACTCATATACCCTAAACCCTAAACTCTAATAGCCCTAAACTCATATACCCTAAGCCCTAAACCCTGTAAACTCTAATAGCCCTAAACTCATATACCCTGAACCCTAAATCCTAATAGCCCTAAACTCATATAACCTAAGCCCTAAACCCTAATTGCCCTAAACTCATATACCCTAAACCCTAAACCCTAATAACCCTGAACTCATATACCCTAAACCCTAAACCCTAATAGCCCTAAGCTCATATACCCTAAACCCTAAACCCTAATAGCCCTAAGCTCATATACCCTAAACCCTAAACCCTAATAGCCCTAAAGTCATATACCCTAAGCCCTAAACCCTAATAGCCCTAAACTCATATACCCTAAACCCTGATAGCCCTAATCTCATAGAACAGAGGAATGTGGAGCACGCCTTGAGTGCGATCGAAGGCGACTCCCGGACCTGAGGATGATGCCAGAAAAAAGACAGCTTCATATATGATTATAAAATATGATTATTCTTACTGTTACTATTACTAATATTATTATTCGTATTATTATTATGATTATTATTATATATTATTATTCTTATTATTACTACTATTATTAGTATTATTCTTATTATTATTATTAGCTAGTCATTCCTAAATGAACGAAAAGAACCCAGGGTTCTCATACCTTAACTTATAGACTTATAGAGATTCATACAGCTAATCATTCGTTAAGGACGAAAAGAACCTTAAAAGGGTTTAGGGTTCTTATACCTTTGGGGATTCATAGTAGGTCCTTAAGGTTGCGGTCAATGAACAGAGACAAGACGTGCACATCTTCAGTCTGCATCATAAGGAACACGTCCACATGGCGGTCAGCAAGTTGGTGAATATATTGGGTGTACATGTTTATCCTCGACGGCAACGTTAGAAGACTTGAGTTCATGCAGCTGCAACGGGGCTGCAACTTTCAGACTCGCTTGCCGAAGGCGGTGCCGATGGGATTATCCTGAACGGAATGTGCAACTCGATCCGTAAAGGTGCACAAAGTCTTCTGAAATCTGCACGCAGGCTAAGACATACGCACGATGCGAACACAAGGTCTGTCACTGTCATCATCAAGGAACGAAAGAAGGCAAGAAGCAAGCGCTGCATGCACTCGTTCAATACTTTTGTCGCATATAGGCTCCTCATCTTCATAACGGTGACCATGCTTGCCAGGATATGCGTGATGCTTCGGATGCATGTGACTATCATGATTGAGCCACACCTGCGACTTTCTGTGCTGCAAAGCATTCAAGGGTGCCTCTCCGTGGCAGCAGCAGCCTCATATCAGGCACAAAGAGCTTCCAGTCGAAAGGTCATAGTCTTGTGGTTCAGGGTCCTTGTCTTGGTCTTGGGTTTCAGCACTCACAAAGGGGGGAGCAGCCGTCGTGCCTCTTGCTCACGAAGCCAAGCAGCGTGTTCCTGGGAATTTGGTCAATGAGCTTTGCTCGTAGCGGTGGATTGGAGGGGGGCCACTCGCTGCCCTCGCAAACCGGCACAGAGTCTATGCAGCTCCCGACATCCCTAAACCCCATGCAAGCCACACTGGCTAATCCTGCACACACACACACACACCCTCAAATCGGCCGGCAACAAGGCACCAGCAGTCTCCTTTGCGCAGGATGTGCAGGTCTGTCGTAGTCTTCAGGGGGGTCGATGGTGAGCTGTCTCAGGCTGGACAGGTGCTACAGCGGCCTCGACAAGTTTTGGGCTTTAAGTTACACTCATACACATTGACATACACATTGACATACACATACTTACATACATACTTACATTACTTACGTGCACTGACAGACAGCCAGCCAGCCAGCCAGACAGATATCTATATATCTATATATACACACATACATGTGCGTGTACTTCTGTCTAAAGTTGTCTATAATGAACGAATGCAAACACAAATGCGCATACACAAAAAGTGCGATGTGTGTGTGTGGGTATGTATATCTATATCTGTCTATATCCATCTATATCTACCTCTTTCTAAACATGTATATGTATTACGTACATGTGTGTATGTATATATATATAATATACACAATATGTGTACATATGTATATATATATATATGTATATATATATGTATGGATAGTAGGCCTCGCGGTAGTTCAAGGGGCGGCGGGATTAGCAAACATTTAACTTAAATGAATGATTAAAGACATATGTCACGTATGTATTATCTATCTATCTGTCTATCGATCAATCTATATCTATTTATCTATCTACCTATCTGTTCTATATATCTATCCTACCCTAATCTAATCTCAGCTCATCTCGTCTACACTCTCGCTAGCCATTAGTCGTTCATGAACAATTCAAGAAGTTCAAGTAGATACAAAAAGTGGTGTGGCATAGCCTCCAGCTCACCATGTGGTTAATTGAAGGCACACGAAAAACGGCCTACAGTGCGCACTCCGTAGTTGAGTGCCCCGAAAATAACTCGATGCCAACGGCCCGGCCTGCAACGCGCCTCGAATACTGCTACTGCTGCGCTACTTTCACAGTCATGATGCCATCTGCCTTAGCAGGACAAAAACGGGATTATGTTTACATCCCGCCGTTGCGAGGCATGACACGTCTGGGCTGGAACAAGTGGCTCGGAAAGACACCTGGATATTTCCAGAATGCTGGTCAACGTCGAAGAAGGCGAGGGCTGTATCTAACTCAAACTTTGCCACGATGCCCCGCCATCGGCTATGTAATGCGAAGCCCTTGCCTTCTCGGCTTTGCTGGTGGGTGGGGTCTACCTGCCGACCCAGCCTCACGCTCAAGATCTCCGACTGACTTGGTCAGTGAGTCTCGGCTTTCGGGCTTGACGGTACGTCTCGATCTTGATTGATATTATCAAGAGTTTTGTTTCGTTGTGTTTCCAGTATTTTTAGTATTCGAGTCTGTTTTGAGGAAGAGGGCCTGTTGGAAAAACACTCGTTCCGGCGCGCGAAGTTTTGCAGCAACGCATAGGAAATTGCCCTTCCCGCGGGCAGATGAAGGATACCTGATCGAAAAAGGCATCTTAAAGAGGACTTTAGTCCAATGAGCATCTGACAAGAGACAGAGTCGAGATGGGGATCTCGCTACATGTCTTAAGCCAGGATGGACCTCATGGCCCCATGGCAGCCCATGATGGTCGCCGACTTCATGGAGGTTCTCTCTCTTAAAAATGGTGGCCTTGGTCGTCTAAGTGGCTGGACGGGTCTTGACATGGTGTGAACATGTGTGAACTGTTGCCAACGCAATGCGAAACTCAAACTACACTGCATCAAGGCCACTTTGAATCATTCGCTTTGCAAGGTCGGACGAAAAGCCCTGCTCAGAGCGCTCCGCGCAGCTGGGCAATGCTCGGCGTTTTCGCCTCTCCAGCGACCGCGCAGGCTACATACCAGGGTGCATCTGCATCTTCGACATGGCATCAGCCAGCATCGGCCGTGCACCCCAAGACCTCAGGATGGAGCAGCGAACTACTGCGGGCCCACACATTTGGAAGCAATTGGAGCTGAGAAATGACTATGACTATGCGCGGTGTAAGCATATTGATATAAGGATCACTATCAATGCTACACCTATGCCTCTGGTCCTTGATGCTCCTAACGGAGGCTTGCTGCGGCCCGGCCCGACCTCCTCCAGCTCTCTTGAGTGCGTGTGATTCTCTCGCCAAATTTAGAAATTGTTTCCATGCCAGAACCTCAGAAAGCTTACAGGCTCCGGTGAGCGCAACTGCAAGCCCTGAGACCCTCAACTTTACGCTCCACCCGGGAGACCTTGCACCAAAGACCTAAGCCCACGGCGATCTGCGGCGGAGGATGGAGGGCCTCCGGTTTCCCTCGACCGAAACAAGGGACAGCAGGCTCTGAGGCCTTGGCACAACGAGGCAGATGGGTGCGTAAAGGGAAATTTGCGGCTTTCAGGCCTACAGAAATGCCGACCAGCAAGACTCAAGCCGAAGAAACCAAGAATCACAGCATGCGACATACCAACCACTGCGTCATGAGCAAGGAAACAAAAAGTAATCGTCAGAGTAGCCACAATAGTCATGATACTTGCTGACACTACAGCAACGCCTGCGGACATGTACTCGGACGCACAGCAGGGGAAAGTTTTCTTGCGTGAAATTGGGCAGAATAACCATGATGTTGTCATTGTTCTCGTTAATTGTATTGGCATTGGTGTTGCTGATACATACCTGCTGCAGCTGCTTTTGCTGCGCAGCACCAACAGCGTCTGATGTTTGTGTTGACCTTCGTTGATACCCTTCTCAACATCGTCAAGGTCTTATTCGACCAAAACCCGAGGTGCTTTGCGTTGACGCATAAAGGATGATGAACCCTAGGTCGACAGCACTGCTTCTATTGCTGTTGCCTATGAGTCTACATCAGCCCCCGCTCCCTCGGCGGATGCATCTGATCCGAGAAAGGGCGGTGGACGGCACTAAGGCCACTAAGGCCGCGACGCCTTCACCGACTTCGAGGACTCCTTCTCCTCAGTGCGGAGAAGGCTACTTACAAGCACCATCAATACCATACCACAACAAAATGCCCCCATTCGTCGGTGGCATTGTAACATGCCATACTACGGTCCAGGTTGGTTTCGTTTCAAGTTGGGGTGGACTCTATTCGACTAAGCAGTTCCGTGCAGTCTGCAGTCGCTGAGCAATTCCGAGGCAAGCGACTGCACACAACACTCTTGCGAGAGCCTGGTCCACTAAGTGCCTCACGCCTTGTGCATGTGAGCTGCCTGACGGAATGCCAAATCTTTGCGCATTCAGCTCGGTGACTGCTCTTGCGGGACAGACCAGCCATCCCATGCAAAAAACCTGGCCTAGCAAGCTGGGAGACGACACAGATCTTGCGCCAGTCATAGGGTACGACGTCCTGTGACGAGTGAGGTTGATGCTTGAAATATCCGACGTCATGTGCGAACGTCAATCAGGGTTGCCCAGGTTTGCAATGTACATTGCTAATTGACAGGTGGCGGGATGCCAGGCTTTAGGCAACTCCGTCTTCTTGAACTCGATAACTCCGCGAACTACTTGCTTTCGTGACTCAAACCAGTGTGTCCTGGACAGACTTCGTGCTTGCGCTGCCGGCTTCGCGAACGTGGCAGGGTTCGGAAACAGAAGCTCCTGTCTGGCGCGACATGCCATGCTGGTTTGCCCAGCGGTATAACTTGTGAATCTACTATCAAGTTTGATCAAAACTACATAAGTCACTATAGGATGTAGCCCAAGCCCTTGACCAGAGGAGAGACGGTTCTCTTCACGCCAAACACCCTTTTCCCTTCCCCCTAGCAAAGTCGCAACGAGGAGAGCGCTGTGTGCGTGATTGCGTTCAGGTTCCCCAACGCAACCCACGCCCTGGTGCCCAGGCGCTACGCGATAACCGGCCCATGTCAGCACAATCCTCAAAGGGGAAGCCGGAGAGACCGCCTTCGCGGCTGTCCAGCATTTAAGACGCCGGGGGGCCTAAACTAATGCAGCATCGCTGCCCATGTGAGACGCTTAGTGTGCTGCAGACTGATGGCGCGGCTCTGCTGTTGCAGTGGGATCCGGCAACAGGCTACGATGCCCATCAGATTGGCAAGCGTAAGATATCATCACGGCAATAACCTGAACACAAGCATACAAGCATACCTGCATGATACCTAAATACAGAAGAGAATTCACTTGCAACACGAAGGTCCCTATCGCAGCACAATATGGGAACTCGGCAGCCCTGGATGCGGCAAAACAGTACTTATCAAGTTTGTCACGAAGTTAATCCATTGGACTCTTGCAAGAACGAGCCATGTAGGTAGATCAACATTAGACAGTGAGAGCAGCCAAAGAGGGCTGGTTGGGATGGCGCAAGATTTCTGCTGCCATTGGAAAAGTGGCTTCGGCGAGGTTTGTTCCGTGGCATCAGTCGTCATCAGACGCTGCCTCCACCACCTGAGATTTCTGTTGCCATGCAGTCGCCGAGACCCTTACCCCTGACTCACATCTTCGGTTACTGCTCATGGGGTACTTGATTGCAGGGGTATAGGAACATCTAGACCCGCATGATCTTGCTTCATCTCTACTTCTCCCAGCCAGGGCTTTGCTCATGACTCGACCCGCGGCTGAGTTCTCCAAGGCAGGAGTAGCCCACTGCAAAAAACTTCCCATCTGAACCTTGCGACAAAGCATAACCCCTGCAAGCCGTCAACCTCGGAACCCTACCCGAAACCCCAAACCCCCAAGCTTTCCAAGATGTAACCAAGGCCGCGAAGGGATGTTGCAACAAGACCGCTGCTCCAGCCCTCGCAGGGTATGCCAGGTTCAGGGGTGTGACGTCGATTAGGGCTTGAATGCTTTGGGCTTTGGGGTATAAGGTTTCGGACACATCAAGGCTGCAAGTCCCAATCTGGATGATACATCATGCTCGAAGTTGCAGGACTGAGCTTCCAGCAAACCGTGCTGCCCCGCCGCATTCTCGTGTGCTGGTGATACATGAGCATCAAGAGTGAAGCCTTAAACCTTCCAACCGGAAACCCCTCATCCTCATGTAGCGGCCTCAATTCTTAGATTAGGGATTTTGGGTATACTACACTATGACAACATAAGGAACCCCCGAAAGCATTAGTGGTAATTATTTAGGGCCCTTGTACCCTGGGCCTTTGCGTGGGCTCACGCTGCAGGCACCGTTGAGTGAAGTCGGCACAGCGCTCGGAGAAGGAAGTCGGCAAGGGAGGTGTCTCGCTGGACATGCCGATCTTATGCCTCGCTTGGGGCTCAGATGCATGGGCTAAGTAACGCTTATAGCAAAACTTGTTGCAGGGTTCGTCGAAAGGGGAACCAAGTCAAGGGCCCGAAACTCGGAGCTTCTGGACGGCTGGCTCAAAGCTCCGCAGAGTGGAGCGAAACACGTTGGTTCTGGATGAAAGTCGGACAATATCCTCTACAGATCTGGGCGATGAAAAGTGTCAAACCCGTCAGCAATCCATCTTTCAGGCTAACGCTGCCCTTCTGACTACCACAGCCTGCTTTTCATTGCAGGCCCGCGTAGAAACGCATGTCGGCTATGACGCATGTTGCATAGGTTGTAGCAGTTCTAGGCAGGGTGCAGGATTCATCGAGACATGATACATGAGAACAACAACAGCATGTGCTCCTGTCGTTGCTACGGCGAACGTAGTACTTGATAGTACTCGCAGGAGTACTAGTCGCGGTCCTACTTGCAGGCATCGTAGACTATCAGAAAACCAATTGGATGGCTGTCAACGCCACAGCACCAAAGTCCGACGACACACTGCATCTACGGGTTTGAGGAGGCAGTGAGGTATCGTTGCAGGTCTACCCACATCGTGATAGTGGGTACTCGAAGAGAAACGGAGATCAATTATCAAACCTGCTGTACGGCATTCTAACTCAAAGGAAAACTTGGGCTGTCAATGCTGTTCCATGACTATAACTCAAAGGAAAACTTGGGTTGTCAATGGCTGTCCGAAGCCGAGAAGTGGTTCTAGAAGCCGATGTTCCTGGGCCCTGCGAGGCGGAACGAATGCAAGAAGCTGCAACATGGGTTTCGGGTGTTCGTTTTGTTTTAGTTAGAGTTGTGAGAAAGAAAGCGAGCGAGAGATAAAGAGAGAGATCGAGAAAGAGACATGGAGGTGTTGAAGTTCAGCCCGAGAGTCATGGCAGCCATCGGGTTGTCGAACTTCCTGCCAGGGACGACATCTATCGTGCTTCAATTGCCGCAGCTCTCACGTCCGCATGCGAACCTGGCTTATCCTTATGCGAACCTGGCTTATCCTTCTGCTCCCCCGCTTCACCCCAAAATTTGGTTTTTCCTTATGCTCCCCTGTTGCACCATGCACCAGAATTGCACCCCCTCCGGTTTCTTGGAACTGGCTTTTCCTTAATCAAAACTCGAAGGAAAGCCAACGGTCTCTTTTTCTCACACACCTTGAACCTCAGCACAGCATATTCCGATCAGTCTTGACTTGCAAAGCTCACCACGTTACATACATCATGATATACGGTAAATAAGGCTTCAGGATTGCTCTGCAAAGTTGTTACCCCCTTCCTGGTTGCTCTTACAAGCTTCCAGGAACTCACTCGTTGTCGCAGATTGATACCTTTGGCACCGTCGAAATCTCGGCATCTTACGGTAGATCCGAATTCAGAAAACAAACTAAACCAGGCTCAAAAGATCTCGTGATTTGAACTCCGAGGCTGGCCGACCACAGCAGCGGTTCACCAGCAGCCGAACATGTAGAAACAATCAACGTTCGATCAGCGGCCAGTGTGTGCTTGGCGGGGCACTACCCTCACATCTGCGAACACTTAAAGCCTTGCGAGAGCCCAGCATGTTCCTTTTCGAGTTCAGAGCATCCGTGGCCCAGCCATGATGATGTCCGTGGTTTGCATATGTTCGGACTTCAGAACATCCACGGCCCGGCCCTGATGACGTCCATGGTCTAATCCGTTCTCAGTTCAGAGCGTCCATGGTCCAACCATGACGACGTCGATGGTCCGATCCGTCCTGAATTCAGAGCATCCACGGCCCGACCATTGCGATGTCCATGGTCTGACCGGCTCCGAATTCAGAGCATCCATGGCCCAGCCATTATGACGTCTATGCTCTAAGATTGTTCTGCATTCATCCTACGAAGTAATGGGAATTAATGGAACACGACATAAAACAAATTAAAACCCACAAACAAAAAATATAAACGGATATGAACCACGCTAGCAAAGTCGAAATATAATCCAACAGAACTGAACCCGATAGACCTCAATTTGCATAACATAAAACCTAACAGAACATACTGTAATGACTGTGGTGAACTATAGCAGACTATAACACAGCACAATACAAGACAGTGTAACAAACAAAACAATACAATGCACTATAACGTGGGATGATGAAGTATAATGTGCTAACATATTCCTTAAATTGCTGGGGTTGCAACAACATGGCATAACTTGACCAGAAGATAAGATATTCTATTGCACTATACTAACATAATGTAATATCTGGCCGTATAGTGTCAGATAGTACAGGGATAGAACATGGAATGTAGCATAATGTACTACAACAGAGCAGAGTAGAACAAAATATGACGTTGTACTATATATATATACACGTAAGATTGTAACAACATAGGCTACAATGCAAAAACCCTAAACATTTATGACATATATAGTAACACGAAGCAATAAAGCCTAGCCCAAAAAATGACAGTACAATATAACACTATTAACGATATTTCAATCCAACATGTCATACACTAGAAAAACATAACATGGCTCATAGCACAACACGACAACGCAACACAATCCAACATAACATGACAGCATACTGTACTATAATACAGCGAAATATTGCGTATAGTACAACACTGCATAACACAATCGTATCACAACATCACAACAGAACACCGCATAACATAACATAAGGTAGTAAGGTTATAACAAAGCCAGTGTAGTATAATAGAGAAAATTCAATAGAATAAAGTCCAACGTAACATAACCCAATATGACATGTACTAATATAACATAACATGCTATAACAAGACAACACAAAACAGCACACAACACCATACCACGACAAATCAAAGCACACTGTAACACATAAGATAATGTACGAGAACAACACAACACCACACCACACGGCATAGTTTAACATCGCATACCATAACAACATATAGCACAACGGCAAAACATAATACAACATGTTATAACATAACACAATGTCGCATAATACGGTAGAGTATGGCAAGGTGCAGTACAACTTCAATCAACGTAATGTATTCTGGCATAGCACAATCTAACAAAGTAAAACATAGCATACCATATCAGAACATGCTGGAAAATGACAATACCCACCAATATACAGATACACAAAATATGTGTGTATGTATGAGCAACAAATTATGATGTAATCACCTGTGGGGTGTGTATATATATATATACTGATACACAAAAACAGATATACAATGGCGTACTGTACTACGTCTAAACATAAGTCTCACATAATCACACACGACATCATGCAATATACAACAAAATAACGTGCAACAACATAAGCATGATGTTCAGCAATATACTACTGATTTTGATACAAAAAGGTCTATGATCTATCAGCGATATAATCTCATATCACATCATGTATATAGTAAAATGTGCTCATGTCATGCAACCTTATGTCTGTAGTACATTTTCATATGTCGTGCTCTACTGCGTTACATTTTGACAGCAGTGCGAACCCCTTGACAATCTCCGCGGCAGGGCAAGGGCATCACAAATGCAAAACTGTTTAGGCTGCGGCATGGTGACGTAGAGGCAGTGGTCTTGTGGGGGTCGCTTTCTTTCTGTCAATGAGACCCTCACGATTTTCGCTTTCCGTCTTTGGCGCATGGACGCAGTAGTAACAGTACCTTTGCAATGGCTGACAGCACTAGGACCAACCTAAAACACACTAATTTTCTGGTGTGTCTTTGACTACTGCCCGCCGACGCTTTTTTTCGCAAAATGCATTTTCTGAGATTCTAGGAGCAAAAATCACGCTGGATCTGCTTTCGCAATTATTTGCGTTTGGCCATGGCTCTGCAAAACCTAGGTTTTGACACCAAAACCAAAATCCAGAAAATCCATTAAAGCTGGGTGCAACCGTCAAAAACCGTGTCGCAAAATATTGAAACCTTACGGAACCTGCAAGCCCTGATTTTGGATATTCTGCTCAAAACCTAGGCTCCTGCAAGCTTTTTTCGAAAGCACCCCGTGCTGTTTCAGGGCCGATTTTTGGACACTGCCCGGTGGCCTTACAGGCAAAATCAGAAGCCAAAAGCAGGGATCTAAACCTACATTTGCCGTGACTGGCAAAACCTAGGTTTTCACCCTCAAAACCGCATCCCGAAATCCATCCTAGCTGCGCGAGCCCCTGAAAACTCTCTGAAAACCCCCGTGGAACCGGCAAAACCTGATTTCGGAATTTCTGTCAAAAGCTAGAGCCGTAAACCTGCTTGAGTCAAATAATTACTTTTGCCGTGGCTCAACAAAACCTAGGTTTTGACCCTCACAGCCAAGTCCCGAAAATCCTTTCGAGCTGCCTGAACCCCTCACATGGTTTTGATGTTAGCAACTCTGAAAACGCTATGGAACCTGAAAACCAGATTTTGGATATTCTGCTCAAATCCAGGCCCCTACAGGCTTTTTTCGAAAGCGCTTGTGCTGTTTCGGAAACGGCTTTGGCCTGAAAGCCCCGCTCTGATGTCAAAAACCCAAAAAGTCCCAAGGTCCCTGCCCTTTTAAAGGGACGTTGAGGATTTTTTCCTCCCCGTGACGTGCCACATCGAAGGCAGTAGATGGCCTCGAGGTGATCTCTTCGAAAACACTGACATAGGCAGAATGACTAATATTTTCTGTAGCTTCTGGGGCAGCATAAAAAAGGCCAGGTTAGCATATAAACAAAAACCAATAGCATAGATGGAGAAACCTCGGGCATAAGAGGAGAACCCATGAGCATAAGAAAACAACCGTGTCGGCGACGGGATGGAGGCATGGAGGTCGATAAAGACACGGAGGTGGGCAGCATAAAAATGAAACCGTTGAGCATAGAAATTAAAACCCAACCCGTCCTTATTATAACTATACTATAAGGGAGCTATAAGAGAGCCAAGAGTCCTATCCTAACTATTAAGGCTACATTAACCCTTCCAACAGGAGCTTGAAGTTTAAAGTCAGTTATCTCGTGCAAGACAAGCCGCCCCCAAGGCAGTTGAGCTGTGCCCATCTCGATGATGACGCAGCCAAAGCTCCAGATGTCGGCCATCCTTCCATATCCTGAGCCCCATGAGCATGGAACAGACTGTAAGTTGTGTAGCATGGCCTGGCTTTCGTCTGGGCTCATGATGTCATAGCTCCGTTCCCCCATGCTGAAGATGTCAACATGCTGCCAAGATGCCGACATTCTTTACGACCTGCACCATTCAAGGAAAACCCGCCATGTAAGCTTCACGCTTTATACGGCTCACGTGCACCTCGGGTGCCATGAACGGGATGGAGCCCTTCAGCGTTGTGGAAAAGGTGTCAGCAGTCCTTCCGCCACGTTGGGTCTCGTGATGGTGACAATCCCTCGAGCCATGTCTGGAAGAACAATATTGCAAGTCCTCTTTGAGCAGCCGAAGTCTGCCAACTTGGCACAGAGCTCCTCGGAAAGCTGAATATACATATCAACAGACTTTAATCGTCGCTCTCGCCCTTACACCTAACAGTAACACTGATCTGCCGACAGACTGCTCCGCCATCTGCGCTCTGCCCCATCAGGACATTCGCCTGGAAAACAAGCGTGCAACGGAGGACGCGACCCGAGCAAAGACAGCTGTCGCCAACAGCATCATCACGAATCACGATGATCATCACTGTCGTTCTCATCAACCAGAAACAGTGTGTGCACTACAACGCTCATCAGCAACAAGAAAAAACCATGGCTCGCAAGTTCAAGTGCCATGCCACTTTCGTACAACCCATGCAGCATGCAGTCGAAGGTCCCTGTCATTTTTCTGTGTGCCAACTACTTGGGTTTTAGGGTTTTAGGGCGCAGTAGGGGGTTTATTATTATTTTTTTTTTTGTCGCCTCTTTTCCTTCCGCACGGGTGATTGGTCAGAATGCCTATCAGGCAGAGGCAGGGTGTCTCCTGTGTTCGCCAACCCAGCAAGAATCAATAGCTCCATGACCCATAACACAACTCAGCCCAGGAAACTGCCCTAGATAGCTCGTAGAAGCATCGGGCGACCAGCCTAGCAGGGCGGACTACAGGAACAGAGGCCAACAGGTAGTTGGGGGGGGGGGGGGCTACTGTATGCCGCGGCTAGCTGGTTGCATGGAATCACCGGACGTTGACCTGCACCTTCAAAACACCAAACCCAGCCAGCATAAACCAGTAGATTCAGACCGAGAACGATGGCGCAGGCGCAACCTGTACTGTCCGGGTCGAAAGGTTCTCATATGGTGCACAGTTCGCAGCTCCTCCTCTTGGTGGCACACAACCAACATACAGTACGAAGAATGGATAGAAGCAAGGATTGTGCAGTGTCAATGGTGTCAGGGACTACTTCGTCACCAGAGTGGGTGTTTCGCCTTTCAAGGGCCATGGTGCGCAGCTAGGTTGCCAGAGCTTCTGCACTCATCTCCCGGGATTGGGATGACCGGAAATCGCAAGCAAAAGTATGGTAGCCAGTGGCATGAGCAAAGGAAGCGAGTGCAGTGTGCTCGGTCTACTTGCGAAAAACAGAGCTACTCTCAGTACCAGATTTTCTTCTCTCAGGTGGCATTGTGCCGGTTGTCTTCGCCCCCCTTGATCTATGCATCAGGCTGGTTGCCATCCCCTGAGGACTCCCCCAGGATGAGTGTGTCGGCATCGTCCGGGCCCACATCCAGCCCGGTCTGCTCCGCCGGTGGCGCTGGATGAAAAGGTACTGTCTCCGGGTCGCTGCTGCTGTCCGATCCACACTCAGTCGGGCTTGGAACATGACGAAACCCAAGCTCCAACAAGTGCCTGTACAGGGCCATCGCGGCGTTGCCAAAGCGTAGCGTCACCATGTCGTCCCCCATCGTCCCTGCCAGCCAGGCCCTATATGTGTCCTGGAAGCGAGAGCTTGCCAGCAGCTGCTTCCAGTTCTCTCCCAGGTAGTTGAGGCGAATCGCATTAGCCAGCGTCCTTCCATGCCCGTGTGGTTCTGGAGCACTGGCTTCGCCCGGCGGTATGGTGTCAGGGAGGGTGTGGATGGACTCAATCTCCCGAATAGCCTCGTAGAACGCCACGAGGTCTCTTCCTCCTTGTTCCTCCACTTGCTCCGCTGTGACTTGTCCTTTGACCCACTTTTCGTACATAGCTCGAGTGTCCGGGTCATCCATGTTGTAGCTGGTACGCGGTTGTTCTGCACGTCCCTCTCGCAATCGTGCCTCTTCTTTCTGCAGGTGCTCACGGGCATCTGCTTGCGAGATAGGCTGTCCTCCGAGGAAGTACCCGGGGGCCCCTTCCGTAATGGAGATGCCCAATTTGATCTGTTCACCCTCATTGCTCTCGAACTCGGAGTAGTGTGCAGCCCCATCTCTGGCGATTTCCACCGTCAATCTGACTTTCTTGGCCGGGCGTCGAGTGGACATCCCCAGGTGGGCTTGTAGAGTTACCTCGTCCTCCAGCTTTGCCCTCTCTGCTGCACGCTGCTGTTGGTGCCACTCGTATAGGGCACTGTCAGCTCGCTCTTGTGCCTCCTCTTCTTGTGCCCTTTCTTCATAGAGCTGCGTGTCATTCAGGGCGGCCTGGTTGAGGGGAACCACGTCCGTGGAGGAAGCAGGCTGTCCGGGTCGGGGTTTCGCCAGACGCCGCAGCCATTTCTCGATCCACTCATCATGGGCTGCTTGTTCTTCGCCTTCGGGGCACTTCTCCTTGGACTCCGAATTCGCAGCCAGCACCGCCTCAATGGTGACCCAGTCTTCTACATAATGCATCTCCGTCGCGAGTCGTTGGCGGAGTCGCCGGGCGAGAGTTGAGGCGGTGCCCTGCGGGAAGGCTTGTAGCTCATGATGCAGAGCAACCTTGTCCTCCCGGATCCCTTGACCCCTCTTGCTAGTCCGCAGCATCCCTGTGACCGTTCTCTGCATGAGCTGGGATTCATCGCCCTCTGTAGTTGCCTCTGCTGGTTCGGCTTCCAGTGGCGTCGGTCGCGATGACGAACTGTGTTCTCGGGACGCCTCTTCCACGAGGCCCGTGAGCTCTTCTCTGATTGCTGACAGCACGTTTGGCAGTGCGTCCCTCATCTCCTCCACCTCTTCAGCCGTGTGCTCCGCTAAGGTCGCCCTCACGTTTTCGACTATCTCTGTGGGCAACGTCATCGGCATGGTATTTAAGTCCGCCGGGACCCCAAGAGATCCGCCGAAGGGGTCCAGCCCGAGGAGGATCATCCAAAGCCCCTCTGCCGAGTCAGCTTCTGGGCCTTCAACCACATCTGTCGCCGTTGTGGATGCCGTTGCCCCACTTGTCCCGCCAGCTTCTTCGTCAGGTATTTCAACGACAACCTCCTCTGTATCCATCTCCTCTTCCGCTCGGTGCCACGGGGCGCTGGAGCATCTACGTGCAAGCAACGAACGCGGAGCGGTCGGGTCCAGGGCTCTCGTTGAGGTAGTTCGGTGCTCCGGTCTGGCTGACTGCCAAATCATTTTCGCGGTTTGGTATTGGCTCTTGGGTCTTCGGGCTTTCAGCAGCCACTTTTTCTGCACCAGGTTGGTGATCTCGGTGTCCTCGCCTGCCTCCTTATCGTCTTGCTCGCCCAGCGCGTCGGCAGCGGGTTGCTGTCTGGCCGGGGTCCTTGATCTGCTCCGTGCTCCAGTGGCATCCTCATGGGGGGAGCCCCGTTCCGAGTCGCATGAGGAGGTTGAGGTCGAGGCCAGGTCATCTCTGCCCGTCACCCACTGTTGCCCACGATTCTGTTGGTCATAGGCATCATGCCCCCAGCAGGGCGGGTAGTACTGGAGGTCATTGAACTGCTGGGCCAGCATACACCTCCTGATGTAGTCGACGAGGTTGTTAGCGAACTCCGGCACCTCCCTTTGCGTGTTTTGGTCGACGTGCGCGGGACCATTTTCTCGCTCTCTTTTGTACTTCTCTCTGGCCCATAGTCTCCTTAGTCCACTTCTGTACTTTTCAGATCTGTGTAGCCAGTCCTCCCCCTCTCGCCGTAGGGCCGTCTCATCGACTGAGTCAGCCAGCGTCTCGGCATCCGCCCCTCGGCTCATCATTTCATAGCCAAGCTCCGCTGCTGTTCGGAACCATCCCGGCGTTCCAGGGTCGTCCAGGACATCGTGAAAGGCCGTCACTGCAATGCCAGTATGCACAACGTATGCGTACACACCAATGAGGGCTGTCTCATCTGAGCTCATGCCGGGGGCCGTCAACTTGCTCCAGCAGTGTGTCTCTGTCCTTCTCCTTACTTCCTGGGCGGGACCCGGGTGGGTCCTCTCTTGGTCGTTGCCGAGTGCTGTACGTCGGGGCCCTTCCCAAGGCCAGTGTGCGGGTAGAAGTCGTCCATGTACGGGGGGTAGTCCCGCTGGTCGTGGTTCTGGATGTTGCCCTTGTAGTCGAACTCGCTGCCACATCGGGTGTTGTGACCGGCTCATGTTACCATGGTCAGGTAAGGCAGGGAGGCTCAGCGGTATTTGCGGCTCAGGGTCATGCCCTCCTGGGTGTATGCCCTGTCCTACATTTACTTCACGACGTGGTAGTTCCAGTCCTGGTCGAACATGCGGTACCGGGGGTTCAGCTCGTTGTCGGAGTGGGCGTTCTGGTAGGCTCCCTTGTTCGTGATAAGGTGGGTCAGGGGGTCCCGGTAGCTCTCGTAGCTCAGTATCTTGCACTCCTGGCTTTTTGCATTGTCCCGCACTCGCTTCACCGTGGGGTAGTTCAGCTCCTGGTCCGACACGATGTACTGGAGGTACGGCTCGCAGTCGAAGTGGGTGTTCTGGCAGGCCTCCTCGTTCATGATCAGGTAAGGCAGGGGGTCTCGGTGGTACTGGTAGCTCAAAACTGTGCCCTACTTTCTGGCCCGTAGGGACTTCGCCGCACTGCTCGTCTGAAGTCGACTCGCAGATCACAGCTTCGAATTTCACGTCCTCTTGGGTCCAGCGAGACCCTCCTTGGATTACGTAGAGGACAACGAGCATGTTCATCACGAACAGCTGCACCATGTTCATGGAAGGGCTTACGGTAGGCCTACCAAGGTGAGCAGGCAGACCTACAATGATGCCAGTGGCTGCAGTGCATGATCAGGATCACAAGACTTTCACGCGAATCAGTTGTATCTCAAGCTGGTTTGATTTGAAATGGAAGGCAACTCAATCGCTGTAGACTCTCATGGTGTGCGAGGTGTGCTTGCAATCATGCTGTTGCGGTTGCTTCAGGTTTCGGGCGGGGATGCAGGGGGGGGGGTGTGTCACCCTTGTGTGGGTTCATTCGCCCTCCTCCACCATGGCATGTGGGGGTTGTGGGTTCGGTGGTGTATGCACTTCCCCTGTAAGGGTGAGTTGTCGACCTGTGGTCCAGGCCACGTCCTCTCGTCGGATCCACTCTGCTTCGGCTTGCTTCCATGCCTTGGGGTCCGCGGCAAGTTGCCTCCAGTCTTCCCGTGCCGCTGCCCGATTGAGTCGGAGCTCATCATTGGACAGATATGGGTAGAAGGAGGCCGGGTGTCGGAGTCCAGAGGTCATCCGCTGTTGTTGCCTCCACCAGGGGTACGTGCGGAAGCCGTCAATGAGGCTGCTCGCCGGCGGCTGGGCTCTGCTGGCCGCTCTCGCTATGTGCCCCTTGTATCCCCAGTGCCTCTGCAACCATATCGTGCTCCACCGTGGGCTCTGGTGGTTGACCAGAATCTGCCGTGCAGCCCTTCGGCTGCGGGTGTGGTACTCAAGCCAGGACTCATTGCTTCGTCTACGGAACCCGGCCATTCTCGCCACCAGCTCGAGCTGCAAGCTGTTCACTGCCCCCATGCCCTGCGGACTCGGCGGGACTGCGGCAGCATACCATAGGCCTGCCCCTGCGACGGTAGAGGAGAAAAGCTTGAGTCGCTCCTTCAGTGGTGTGCGACACTCGAGCATGTCACGGGAAGCAAAGTACTTCTTTCTGGCTTTGGCAAGGGCCGCGTCCATCAGCCCCGCGGGCTTCAGGGGTACGCTCAAGGCAATGCCCATTACTTCCAGCGACGTTCTGCTCTCAACTGCGATCTGGTCTAGCAGTAGGGCCCCGCGCTCAGTGGCATGTGGGCTGGCGTAGTAGGCTGTCTTTTTGGGGTTGACCATCAGCCCCCACTCGGCCAGAGATCGACTTAGGAGGTCATACTTCTTCTTGAGATCCTTTTGGCTCCCTGCCCATAACAAACTGTCGTCCATAAACAGCAGGTCAGTGATGCAAAGATCTGGGGCAGCCCCAATGGTGCTTGGCCACTCTGCATGGGCCTGGGCTTCACTAAGTGCTAGTTCCATAGCAAGTGAGAAAAGCCATGGGCTCTCAACTGCCCCTTGTCTGATCCCTCTAGTCTGCCCTATGCTTTGTTCCCCCCACGGTGTCCGAATCGTGGCCGTCCCTGGCATCAACAAGCGCCGCCAGCTCTCGAACTCAAGGTGCATATTCTCGGGCAGTGCTCCCTGAAGGTGTGTAAGGGCCTTAACCCTATCAAGGCTATCGAAGGCTTTACTAATGTCAAGCTTGACCCAGTGCAGGCCCCATCGCCACTCTGTGTCGAGTTGAAAGGATCGGATAGCCGTGTACACGTAGTCCGCCGTCTGGCGCCCTGAGTGCGAGCACTGCTCCGGCCCGATTGGCTGGATGGCTTCACGGGTTCGCCTCAGAAGCATAGTACCATACACCTTCCCGATCGCGCTCCCCAGGCTTATGGGCCTGAGCTCGCCCGGGCCGTTTGGGGAGGGGGTTTTGGGAAGGAGCGTGACGATGGTATGCAGCCACTGCGGCGGTATTGGCTGACCTTGCCGTATGTTCTCCATCCACCTAAGTAGGGCCTTGGCGGTTTGATCATCTTGCATGAGGCTCCTAATGAGTTCAAAGGAGGTCAGGTCGATGCCGACGGCTTTGCCCTTCTTGCCGTTCTGCACCGCAAGTTCCAATTCTTCCATGCTGAAGGGATTCGAGGCTGCTCGCCCTCGACTCCAGGTAGGGAGTGCTCTCCCACTTGCGTCGGTAAAGAGGGCCTTGAAGTGTGAGATGGTCCATTCCTGAGGGTTTCCAGCTGCAAAGGCTTCCTCCGACATGTGGACTGCCCAAGTCGTCCCAGATTGCTGCTGTTTGAGGTCTTTATAGTCTTTCCAGTTGCGCTGAGAGGCCCTAGCCAGCTTATCCTTGTTCCATTGGTCATGGGCTTGCCTTCTGGCTTTGTGGGCTGCTTTCCACCTGTCTTCTCCGCCGTGTCTCTTGGCCTCACGGTACAGTTGCTTCACCTCCGGGGGGTCCTGGTATCGGGTGCCGGGTTTGGGTTTGGTTTGCTCTCTGGCCAGCTTCATCAAAATGTCCTGGTCCACTTCGGCCAGGCTAGGCAATGGTCCGGTTACAATCCTGGGCCCAGTGGCCGCGGTTGGCGGGCTGGCCCCCTTCCCCGTGATTTCCACTGTGAGAAAGAGTCGGTCGTGATCTCCCCCGATATGGGTGTATAGGACTTCTCTTCGATGTTGAAGCACTGAAGTGGTGCTCCAGAGATCGCGACTCCATCAATTTGCCTCCCCCTGGCTCCCGCTCTACGGGGTCTGCTGGTGGGGGTGTCCCACTGGTCTTCGCCCGGGGGGCAAAGCTGGAGCCCTCTGCTTTCCATCTCAGCCAGCAGGTTGTCTGCTCTGCCCGAGGTGGGGCGGAAGTAGCCTCTGGCTCCTCCCCCTCCTCGGCTCCAGGCCATCTTCGTGTTGAAGTCGGCCATAAGGACGACCATCTGGGGTTTGGGCGGTCTGAGTGTGAGCAGTTCCTGTACTTCTTCCGCTATGACATCATCCGTGACTCCTGTGCTGAATCTGGCCGACCCCACCCATAGTTCCACCTGGGTCGTCACGTGTCTGAGCCGGACCCAAACACCGACTTGATTTGCTTTCCTCCTGAGGCACACAAAGCAATCCGAGTCAAAGAGGACGCCGTTGCCTCTCCACTGTCTGAGGTCGTCTCTGAATTGGACGAGGGTGTAGCGCTCATCCACCTTGGTTGTTTGCCATCCCGCCTGGGTGCGGGGTAGCTCCTGAAGACATACTACTGCATCTGAAAGGGAGTGTACAACTTTGATAGCAGTCAGTGCATCTTGCACCGGTTTGCCACCAATGTTCCAAGACAAGAGTTTCAAGGGTTGTGTTCGTGGTTCTTCAGCCCTTTTCGGGCAGTCCTGTACAGGTGTGGGTGCCGAGCGGGGTCGGGTAGACCCCCCCAGCTGTAGAGCTTCGGGCCTGGATCTGACAGCGTCTCGCAGTAGGACCCAGGGGGCCCAAAATGGGGCCCATGGTGAATTTCAAAACTTGCACCTGCAGCCTGCGTATGGCTGCTTTCCTGGTCATCTAGCCCCTCGGATCAGTAGTCCATGAGGGTCGCCCAGCGGTCACGTAGGTCACTTTCCGAGCATCTGACCACTCTGGCAGCCGTAGTGAGGTCAAGCCATGCCTGTGGGATTTTCCCTTCCGCGATCGTAGCCCCCACAGGCCTCCCACGGGTTGCACTTCCCAGAAGCACCCCCCTGAGCCAGAGCGAACCTGCGTTCCACTCAACGTCCATATGGTCACGAAGTGATGGGTCAATCTCCATGAGCATGCGCTTGAGCTTCCCCGCATGGCTGGAGCGCAACCTTTCCATCTTAGACTTGGAGAGCGAAGCCCACAGATTCTTATCCGATTGCATATGCTCCGAGCGGAGGTTCGCCTCTCGGACGGCCTGTGCAATCTTGATCATCTTCCGCTTAAGGTCCCCCTCGGTCTCCCCCTGGCTTTGGGTAACCAGTCCGAGTGCGTTGCCCCTTCGGGGGCCCGTGGTGAAAATGTCGTCGAAATGTTGGAGTGCCCCAATCTTTCCGAGTAATTCTCGCAACTCCGCAAGGAGAGTGTCCCTGTGGGTGTCTGGCCCCCACCCTCCGAAGATCATCAGGTTCTTGCGGGCCTCGTTGTTCTTGTCCACTCCCACTGCCGTAAGTCCAACCCCTCCGGCTTCGAGGGCTTGGAGCCTGGCTTCGACACGATCCCCCTGATCACGAAGTTGGTCGATGTAATCGTTGTGCCGGTGAATGTCCGTCTGGATGGCTTTGATCTGCGCCCCCGTGCTCTTCTGCAGGTCTCTGATGGCTGCGCGGAGCTGCTTTTCCTGGCTCTCCTGCAACTGCTGACTCTGCTCGTGTAGAAGGGCTCGGAGGTCTGACAACGTGACGGGCCCCCTGTCTCTACCCGCTGGGGAGGTATGCCCCTCGCGTTTGTTCGCCTTTTGAGGCCTGACTTCATCGAGGTCCGAATCGTCCGACTCAATGACCCCCGGTAGCTCCTTGGTGTCAAGCCCTGGTGGAGGCATCTTGGCTTTCCCTCGGCGGTCACTTGCCCCGCGAGCGGCCATGTCAAGAAGTGTGCGGGGAGGGTAGGGAAGGCTGTGACCGAACTTGAGACTTGAGCCACACCTTCTTGAGCCAATAGGGGGTTTAAGGGTTTAGGGTTTAGGGCTACTTGGGCTCCAGAATTTTCTCGGACTTCACATGTAAGCTCATGCCGCAGCTCAGCCGGAACCGATGCCGACAAGTGACGCTCTTGATGTCTCGATGCAGTACCTACAAGGGGCACATGCATGCGTACAACATTATTCTAGCGAATCTGAGGCCGGAGATCTCAAGGAGCTAGATGCTTCAAGGATGCTGGCGGGCTTCGCGTGTGCAAGTAGTCCAACCCTTCCAACATATTTCGGGCGTACTTGCTGATCAAGCCCTCCTGCTGCGCTCTTGCAGGACTCTTCGCTGAACCATCTGAGGGTTTGAGAAAACAGAAGACCCTGTATGTAGAATCGCAAATAGCATCAAGCAACAAAGTAGTATACAATCCTTGCTGTAGGGACCCCCAAACTCAGATCTTTCGAGTTGTCTGAGACGCAGCTTCACAGTCTGCTGCACTTGGCTCCTCGAACGCGCCGAACTGATGCAGCACGCTGGACATCGACCCACCGATCATGTACTCCATGTAGATATAGAGGCTCGCATCCTCAGGTCACAGTTTGGGAGGGGGGGCAAGGAAAACGAAGCACCTGCTCCTCACCTCGCATTTTTCGAGGGGAGGCGGGCTCGATCTGAGCATGCTGCGATCGAGTCGTGGCCCAGATATGTGACAATGCCTCAGAAGCTTCGAGAGGTTGGAGGCGCCATGAAAGAGCAGGGCCTGCAATGATGTCATCTTTGCTGCATGGACCTTTCTCAAGCCAAGCTTCTTGGATGCTTCAGAGCTGAGCAGATCTGAATCTCATTCTCCAGCGCGTGCTTGAACTGAAGATCGGCAGCATCTGATGTGTTGATCAACACCTGCGCCACTTTTCTGACAACAAAATCGAGCGCGGGTGAGTTTGGGATCTTGCTACCGAGTAGTGTGCTTATCCTCTTCGCTGGTCATACTTACAAAGACGTTCGGCCGCGCGTGAAATCCGAAAGCAATGCAGCATTCTGGAGAAAGGGACTCGTATGACATTTTACACCTCCGAGCATCTGAACGCCGATGATGCAAGCCTCCTTGACGGCAAAGAGTGATCCGGTTTCCTGATCCAGAGCCTGGAAAACGTTTCCAAGGCTGCCGCGACCTGCCATCGAGCAAGCAGAACTTGCAAACACATGAATTCGCTGAACCGTACGTCTGCTACAGTAACGGGGACAGCAAGCATAGTTGCGGACTTTAACCGTACCTAACTCTGTAATTATTGCAATCCGAACCACGTCAACAAATCCTAAAGCTGGGTCTCTGCAGCTGAACACCCTGAGGCGGCAGCCAATGCTTTCACCCCGTACCTTGCAGAGTCGTCGTTTGTATAGGCATGGTTAGTGGGTCTGTTTGTGCTGTTTCGTCTGTATCAGTATCTCTCTGTCTTCACCTGCCTCTCTGTTTGCTTGGTTGCTTGCTCGTCGTTCTTCTCTCTCACCCGTTTGTCTGTTGCTCTCCGTGTAAAACTCTACTTCAACCTGTCCCTCTGTCTGCTCCTTCTCTATGTCTCTGTGCATGCATGCATGCGCCATGGCTTCATTTGTGTCCGTATGTATCGGTACTTACGTACACCTGCAGGCAAAGTCATCCGTGCGAGGCATCATATGATGTATACGACCACAGCATGTCAGCGGCCAACCGCGAACATCACACCCCAACAGATCATCTCATATTGCTTTCGGAGATGCCCATTTCATGTTGGTACCCTGGATGGCCGCAGGTGAGCTCATCGTTCCGAGCCACTGGGAGGCTGCCAGATTGGCATCCGACATGCCTTGCGTGCAGGTGCAGCGTTCAGGTGGTTTGTGAATATTGGGGATCTCACACTGCGCTCATGCATTCGTGTTCCGATGTGCTTCTACTACTAGCTTTCAGCTTGAAAAAGAACGAGAATACCGATCGACCGTGTATGTGCATTTATCTCCATTTACATGCTTCTAGATGCCAATACTCGTGCCTCAAAGCACAGACGCGAATCATCCTAACCTTTTATAAGCGGAATTCAACATCTGGCGCTCGCTTAGGCCGGAGAGCTGGCATGACAACAGCACCATCTAGAATCTAAAAGAAGGCTCAGCAACAGTATGACTTACCAAAGACTTACTAAAGGCTTCCTAAACTTAAACCCCAGGACTAACAAGCCCCATATGTAGTTCTTCAATTCCTGAAAATGAAACTAAACCTACACTCTACTTGTATAACATCCCAAAGCCTGAAACCCTCAACTATGCAGGCATATGCAGCTAGGGCGCTGCCAGAGAAGCTGAGTGCGGCGACTTTGTCTCGCTTCCCACGGGTGCACGAAAAGCTCAAAGCCTAAAGGACGGTTTTTCTAACAGCCTCTCATGAGGCTGTAAAGGGTCCTTTGTCCAGGCTTGGGGGGGGGTTCTTGCAAGTGTTGCATGAAGCTCAATGTAGGGGCCTTAATAGTTACCTATAGTATTTTGGGGGCTCCGTATTATAACCATACTCTAAAGGACACCAAAACCCCATTCTAATTATGAAGGCCCCTACATTAACTTGACAGGCCGAATGCGTGACAACGAAGCGTGGGCTGAGCTCGGAACTGCTCCCCTGGGAGGCGGCGGCTGCCTCGTAAGCAAAGGCTCCACAAACTGGCGCTTTGTTGATTTGTACACTGACACACACACACACACATATATATATATATTTTTTTTTTATTTATGTTTATTTATATATTTTCCTTCTGCAGGTAAACACACACACACACACTCTCACACGCAATCACCCGCACATCTGTCAGGTCGTATTAGGTTACATTATATGGTGCTATAATAGTCGTCTCGTACAATATAGTATAGTATGGTATAGTGTGGTATAGGAAAGTGGCGTGTAGCTAAGTACAGTACGTTACAACATACAGTGTACGGAGACTAGTAGAGACTACGGTCCAGCATCCTACAAAGTCTAGTATAGACTATAGAATAGAGAAAGGAGTATATAGTACCGTGCAGGAAAAGACAAGTTTCGAGAAGCAAAGTCACGTGTACGTACCATGTACATATGTACGGGCGTAAATAAATAAATAAGTAAGTGTGTGTGTGTGTATATACATATATGCAGATATGCAGAAAAACATATTTACATATATACATATGTGCATGCATGCTTTGGGGGGTATCGCATGTCTCGGTCAACGTGGCTTCAAATCACTGGGGACTGAGATCATGAGTTCGCCGCAGCGCCAGTGATGACGCAATTTTCTATGCATCGCACTTCCGATTGCATCGCACGTCGGTCTTGGTGCTGGACAGAAGACAAAGCGTGAAGACTCTGTGCAGGAATCGGTGGCTTGCAATCAGCGGCTCGGCTCGAGAGGAAGGCGCTGTCTCACAACTCGTATGCCTGAATCTTCATTCGATCCAGAATGGAGTTCTCCCTCTTGGAGCCCGGAATCACCGGCGCCGTGATCTTGGCGAAAATAGAGCTAATGGCACACGGATGCCGGACTTGCGAGATCGCCTCTGCGTTCCCAGTTGCAGAGACCAGTACGAAGTTCAAGTTGCAGCACTTTCTGAAAGTTGATTTCATAGCAAGCAGCTTTGGAGGACTGCCCTTGGAGGGACATTCTCCTGCGTCCTCTTCTTCGACATGCCACGCAACCTGAAGACGGAATGCGACGTGTCGCAGCCTTGCATGCTACGCCGTTAAGCTGGTCAAGCTGACACTGACCCTGGCCAGAAGAAGGCAACATCATTCAAGCATCTGTGCCGAAGTGTAGTGGTGAAAAGCAAGCGTGGATCCTCTCCAGCCTGCCAGAAGTGGATGTGACCCCCATAGCTGGCTAGAACTACAATTTGGTCTTGAGGCCCGAAAGTTGCACGAATGAGGCAAGCCTTTCGAGAATCTCCGGAAAGAGTAAAAAGGCACTCCCCGTTAAGCTTCCAAACCTTGGCAGACTCGTCCTCAGAAGCAGTAACCACCAAGTTGCCATCCCAGGAGTACTCTGCGAACTGCACGAAGCTGGAGTGACCCGCAAACGTCACGCAGCAGTGGCCATCTGTCACATCCCATGCTTTGGCAGTGCGGTCAAGTGAAGCCGTCAATACCATGCACGAATCATGCGAGAACTTGCCTGAAACAACAAAATGGTGATGACCTGTGAGCACGAGCAAGCAGTTGCCACTCTCGCTGCACCAAACTCTTGCTGTTTCATCATTGGAGCTTGTCACAATGAGCCGACCATCCGAGGAGGGCGACACAGAATTGACAGACATGGCATGGCCTGAGAGTGTGAGAACACACTCTCCGGCTTCCCAGCACCACAACTTCGCATCATCGTCCCAGGATCCAGTCAACAATCGGCCTCCATCAGGTGTGAAAGCAACTGCTGCGACAGCATCTTGATGGCCTTGCAAAACCTTAACGCAGGGCATGTTTTCGCTGACTTCCCAAATGCGCACCGTGCAGTCTTGCGAGCCACTGGCCAGAAATCTTCCAGCAGGCGCGAATGCGACGCACAGGACAGGTTCCGAGTGCGCCATGAACGAGCGAATAGCCGAGTGGGTCTCCACATCAATCAGGGCGACATGCTTGTCGTCACATGCTGCAGCCATAAGAGAACGCTGGCACTGCAGCGCTTGAACGACGCAGGCTGTATCCTGCAGGCCGGCTTGATGCAGAGTCTGTCTTCCATCCGTCAAGAACTTCCCCTTGTGCAGCAACAGGATCTTGCTCAAGTCCTGTGCGCTGCCACTATCCTGAAGACTGCAGAGCACGGCTTCTTGCAGCACTCCGACTGTCGTGTCAGCCGTTACATCGCACTGACATATCCTATTGCCAGAAACTGCGTTTTCTACAGCCACGGAGCTCACCGATTTGCACTCTGCAGCCATGAGGCCCATCGTTTGGCGTGCTCTTATGCCATATATGTTGTCACATATATTCATTGATGGTATGCAGTGATGGCGGTGGTGTGCAGTGGTGCCCACGGTGGTTACAAGTATAAGTGTGGTATTCTGCATGCGCGTTCTAGCTTGGCTATATATGCGTCTATCTTCTTCATGTTGCGGTTGTTGAGATAGTGCAGTGCTGCTGCGATGGTGGTAGTGATAACGATGCTGGCTGTAACAGCCACAGTGACTTCAGGTGGCCTGCGAATAGACTATCTACTGACTATCCCCTGTTCCCTCACAGCCGAAAATCAAACAATCGCACTCCCACACCAACAAACCTGTTCTAATCCTTCGTCACGGCTAAATTTTGAGCGTCTGTAAATGTCACCTTAGCCCAGCACCCTCAAATCAAACGAACCCCAGCTCAACCGACAAAGGGCTCGTGAAATTCAGCTTTCCCTGATTTTTTTCAGCCAAGTGGTCGTATAGCAGAGCTGGCTTATCTTACACCCGCGGAACCCTGGGAGAAGCAGGAGCCCGAGGGAACTGCGTTCCTCCAAATCCTCGTGCGAGTAGGTGCCAGCTGAGGCGCACATCATCATCTGACAAATGATCATCGTTGTCGCCGAAGTCCCGGCGAACCAGTCCCAACTCCTGGCTGGGCCGCTTGCAGAATTGAATTTCTCGAGCCAACAAAAATCTTAGTTTTTGCCGTGAAGTCTTGCTGTTCGGCAAGCAAGGGGACCGCGAGCCACCCCGACACATGCACGAGACATAGGGCCAAAGTAGCCATTTCTAGCTGGCAGACAGATTTCGCACAGAGCTGCCCGCAGCTTTCTAGCAGCTTTTGGAGTGTTGTGCCGAATGGGCTCATGCTACAGTTTGCAACCTAGCACCCCTCCTTCAGAGGATCCTCCTGAGACAGGTGCTCCAACGTATGCTCCTGGAGGCGCCATGCATGGCCGACGGATGACTAGCCCCTGTCACTGGCGTGCTGAATGGTCATTGAAGCTCACGATATGGCTCAGTCAAACATTGAGTTTGCGTACAGGAGATTGTCACAAAGGTCATACGCGAAGATTTTTTCTTGTGGTTCAGACGCGTCTCCTCCCTGGTCTGTGGCGGAGGTGGAGGTGGAGGTGGCACGACCTCCTCGAACACCTCCGGAACGGCGTTCGGCAGGCCGAAGGCCTGCTCACGGCACGGCGACTGAAAATGCACGAACTATTCGTTTCCTTATTAGTTATCTGGCAAATGTCCTTTTGATTCAGGGAGTCTCGTTTCGTGCGTTTCTTTTTTTTTAAAGTTCGTGCGTTTCTATCGCTTGGGGACCTGCTCTCTCATCCTCAACATAATGACCCACACAAGGTAGCCTCATCATGGCAGCAGTAGTCAGTTAGTAGTGCGTAGTGAATAGTGGTTCGTAGAAAAATGGTACTACTCGTCGTCGTCGTCGTCGTAGTAGTAGTAGTCGTGGTGGTGGTGGTGGTGGTGGTAGTGGCAGTAGCAGTAGCAGTAGCAGCAGTAGTAGTAGTAGTAGTAGTAGCAGCAGCAGCAGCAAGTCAGTAAGTAAGTAAGTAATAGTAAATAGTAGCATACCTGTAGCAGCAGCAGCAGCAGCAGCAGCAGCAGCAGGAGCAGGAGGAGGAGTAGTAGTAGCAGGAGCAGCAGTAGTAAAGCAAGATTGCAAGGCGGGAGGAAGATTGACAAGCATTCTTGCAATCTTGGTTTCCAAAGGTAACTTAGTCGGCGAGCAAGTGGGGTAAGGCGGGGGAGCAACATTGCCAGCAATCTTGGTCCCCAAAGGGCACTGGGTAAACTAGTCGGCGAGCAAGTGGGGCAAGCAGGGCAAGATAACCAAGATTGCTTGGTAATCTTGCTCCCCCGCTTCACCAAGATTGCCAAGATTTCCATCAAAAAACTGGTCCAAATTCCTGGCACAATTTAGAAGTAATAGCAGCAGTCGTCGTCGTTGTCGGAATCGCAACAGCAACAACAATAGAAGTAGGTAGCAGCAGCTACAGCCGTAGTAGTGGCCAAGGTGGCACTTTGCAGCAACATACTCAGTTGCAGTGACAGGCGGTGGTTTAAATCACCAGCAGCAGCAGCAAAGCCTGTAGATGCTTGTAGATGGAGGTGTAAGTGAGCTCCGGGCAGGTTACAGTCGCAGTACCGTGAAGAAACCTTTCTGGGTTCTGCGCAGTTGAAACCAGCAAGAATGAAGCAGGCTCTCCGGAATTAAACCGCCGTTCAGTCGCCTCTGCAGACGGAGGTGGTGGCTCGGGCAACGGTTGTTGAAGCGACGCTGCAAGAGTGCCTCTAGGCGTTGCACAGAAAGATCTTCGTCTTATTTCATTCTGCAAAACAAAACATTGCTGCAATACTGCGATCACCCGCATGCACCAGGTGCACCTTGCTGGGACGATGAATTGGGCCGGGAAGACGAAGAAGAGGGCTCTGGTGGCAAATGTTGAAGCGAGGCGCCCACGGTGCCTCCGGGTCAACATCAAGGATGCAGGGCAGAAGCCGGCAGTGTTAGGTCAGTGCCTCCTCTAGTCGACGAAGACGACGAAGGCCTGGATACTCGCCTCAGTGACAGACACCCGTGAGCTGCGAGTCACGAGCCACAAGCATGTTCTTCCTGCCTGGAGTTTGGCAGAGTACGCCATAATGGGTTGTCTTAAGCTCGACTCGGAACTGAACGAGGAGCCTTCCTGAGATTAAGTACAGACCAAGTTGATGATTAAGCCTCACATGCACAGCAGCGACAGACGCAAACGTCGTGGATGCCATGCCCTGTAATAACCCTAAACCCTAGCTCCAAACGCCCGAACCTTAATGAAGGTGCTGAGCCGCCTGATCTGTCCGGGCGTGTCTGGCCGCGACCCGGGAGAAGCAGTCAGCTTCGAGTGCGAGTTTGACCGGGGCGGTGCCTGACCCAAGAAGATATAACAACAGTGGTAACAATTGACGATGATAATGTTACTACCGTTCGAAGATATAGTTTAGTTAAACAACAAGTAATGCAGAAATACGAAGCAATAATACAAAGAAGGAGCGTAACACACGCGCACACCCACAGAACAGTAGCATGAGGAGTATGTCCATACATCGTATACATCGTGGTCCTAAATTCGTCTCGTGAGATTCGCTTCTGGTAGCCGAAGAGCCCGTGGTTTGGAGACTTCGGGTTTAAGGTTTTGGGGGTTGATGCTGTAGTCTCTGTCAGTTCCGATAGGATCCGAAGCGCAGAGCCAAACAAACCTAAGCCGAAGCCGCAAACACGCTCGAAGCCCTAAAATCCTGTTAGAGGACGAGGCGCACCCGTAAGGGTGACAATGGAAAATGACCGGAGTATATGCTTACCATTCTACGAACCTTCACCATCAAGTTACAAACAAGTAAGTAGGAACGGACAGCATGCAGCAGTGATAACAGAAATAACGGCCAGAAGAAGCATGGGACACATCATGGGCAGAAGCACACTGAGGGACTCGGGACGGCACTCACCAAGGCCTGGCAGCTAGATTCGTCCACGCCTGCTTGTGAAGCGGCAGGAAGGATGCCGCCATGGTGTGGCAGCGCAGCGAGGTGAACAGGAACCAAATAATGGAATGCGTCTGACGAACTTGGCTGGGGTGAGTGAGGGTATGCAGCCCAGGAGGAACTGGCATGCTTGCTTCAGAGGTTACATGTGTACATGCAAGGATGAGGAATGAAACGCAAGACTTGGTTTCCCATGCCAACCAACCGACTACACACATCTGTCTGTTTGACCGGTAGTTTTGAGCCACATGCCCCCGCGGCTTCTGGCCTGACAAGGGCACTGGGCACGCGATCGAATGAACAGAAACTGCGACCTATTTTTATAATCTATGTCTGCTGGTTTCCTTTGCTATCAAAATTCAGCGGCACAAGTATGATTACTGCTTGTCAGTCTTAGTCATGCTACACATATCACTGACAGCCAAGCACATGGCTTAGTACAACTAGCAGCTGTGCTCCTTGCCTCCTGAGGAAGTGCTTCGCAAAAGTACGATCAACAAGGTGTTTGGGTTCAGGTTTATAAGCTGAAGCTTATGCAAGAAGGATCCTACCAGTACCACGCAGGACCTCTACATGACTGGTGGCTTTTAGGGAGGCAGATCTGCAGGATCGTCGCAGCACAAACATGCCACACGATGCCAAGACTCTGAAATGTAAACCCCCTCCGGCACCAAACCCACATGTTGTAACCTCAAACATGTACAATCCCTAAACTCTGAAGGATCCAGAAGTCACTCTTCGATTGTCAAAGCTCTGCTTTTCATCAGCCCGGGATTCATCCCTGACCAGTCAAAGTCGACTTCCAACCTCCCCTACCCCGACCGAACAAGATGTACAGAGTTTTCTGAGCTTTTTACCGGATTTTGTAGAGCTTTCACGCGAGTTTGGGGTGTGTCTCATTGATGTTGAGGATCCTCTGTCGGAGATCCCTGGGAATCTCGCTAGCTTGGGATCATAGCTAATTCCTGTAGTTTCTGAAACTCCTGGTTAGTGAAGCATATCGTAGGGCTTAGGCGGCTTACACTAGGGTTGCTACTTCGACATGTTTGCGTCTCTCTTTTCTGGCTGACTTTGGCTGAGTTTGACTAGGTCACTGGGTTCCCCGGTTCCTCCCAAATCCACCCCCCAGCACCCAAAGCGTCCCTTCCCTGGCTCCTGGCTGGCCCGTTTGCCCCAATCCGGCGATCCTGTGGGCTTTGCACGGTTTCCAACACTCGCAAAGCGGGGCAGGCCAGGCTCAGTCACGCAACTCTTCTTCCTGCGAACGCATCCCTTATGAAAATTGTCACGACGCCATGCCAGTCGGAATGGCATCATAGGGATTGGTGCTCGTAAGCTAGAAGCTCACAAAGTCACACGCATGCTCACAGCCACCGGCAGCCTCACAGTGTCCGTCACAGGTGGCACCGGCTGAACCACACAAAACCACGTCGCCGAGGCTGGTGTTGACAGGATCGACATAGCAGTGCCCTGTCAATGCTTGGCAGCGTTCCTTGCATGTCATACAGTAGCACTGGATGAAATTCATGCCACCTCACAGCCCAGCTTGCAGCTCGGGGCCGCACAGCCACTGCCGCGGTCGCAGCAATAGCCATCCGTGGCACACTTCATGCGGCAACGGGCAATCTCCCAATTCGCCACCACAACTGTGGTTGTCGTTGTTGTGGCAAAGGCCATCAAGGAGCAGGCATGTTCACATCCGCCTTCGCCCTCACAGTGACCAGAACAGGAGCCCTGGCAGGAAGAGCACACATTGGCCCATCGACCCACAACCGTAGGGAAACAGCCCTGTCCATCATGCAGGGACCGACAGGTCTCTTGGCAGACGGTGACGTCGGCGGACTTTGTTGCAATGTGACATCCGAGCACGCAGCTAGGGCGTCCACAGCCACTGTTCCAACCACAGCAGAAGCCATCCTCCTGGTACTGTTTCTCACATATCGAGATAGGGTCTGGGAAACTCTGTGTGGTTGTCGTGGTGGTGTCCGACAACGGGATATCCGAAAAGGAGATCTTGTAGCGTTGGCTGTGGAATTGGCTGTTGATGATGCCCGTCTCGTCGCTGTAGTCCAGAAGCCGCACCCGCCACATCAGTGTCCTCGTGCAGTCAGCATGCTCGTCCAGGTGTCACTAGTTGACTGCAGACCCGGAAACCTCACCCTGCAGCGACATGGAAGCTCCGACGTAGACGTAGCCCAAGCCTGCTGGCACGGGAGTGACAGGGAGCACGTCATGCACAAACTTGTCAGTTTTGATCCTGACATAGTAGTACGGCCACTCACGATCGTACCTTGCGACCCACTGCCTCTGTACGAGGACTCCGACGGCACCGTAGTAATAGAGGTCACCATCCCAGTTCCACTCATCTGTCACGTGCTCATGAGCCTTGAACTTCGTCCAGTGCCCAGGCCCTGTCACTTCGGCTGTGCCACCGTCCAGGACCACTTTGGGCAGCGGCTGCTGTGGAGATGTTGGGACAAAGAGCTTGAAAGCGGGATCGCTGTAGAGGGCGATGTTCATCATCACGTATTCTGCCAGGACGTAGCCGTCCTGGTCCTTGTAGTTCACAGCCACGTCGTTCCAGCCCTCTAGGAAGGCTTCTCCAATGCTCTTCCCTTCCGCGATGCCGTTCCAGAGGGCACTGTGTACCAGGCCGGAGGCTGTGATGGCATTGTGTGGTCCTCCCACGAAGCCAATGGCACCACAGTGCATCATGGTTAGCACGACGGAATGCATGGGGTCCGACAACTCGTCTAGCCCGGCGGTGGAACAGCCGCCAGGGCCCACCATCATCGGACTGAGCAGGTTTTGGGAGGAAAAGTCCAGGGAATTCCCCACCCCCCCATCCCCGGAATGGTCTGTGTGAAGGAAGGCAGAGACGTGGATCTTCTTCAGGTTACGAAGCTCCTCGAAGCCAATCGACACTGGCTCTTCGAAGCCCACATTCCTGAGCGCGGGCTGGATGTTGGCCATAGCAGTCTTCAGGTGCCCGCTGACCCCCCTCCTCGGAGCGCTGCAAGGAGCGGGGCCACAGCTGATGTAGCACGGTAGGACTGCAGCTCTCGATCAGCCGGGCTGGCGATGGCAAGGTAGTCAGGCTTCCCCAGTGCATCGAAGACGTCCTGTGCACTCTGCAATTGAATCTGCCACAGGCCCAATCCTTCGGGGCCCGAACCCGAGCCCACGAAGAGCAGGCTCTGCACCTTGAGATCCCCAGCCAAGCTCACCAGATCCACCGTCTGGCTGAGCAGGACCAGCGGCGAGGACTTCTTGGCAGCCAGAGGGGCGGCTATGAGCGCAGAGGTATAGTCGTCGGTCGCACCGAGCCACGACCAGCTCCGAAGCCTGAGACCAGAACTTGCGGGCCAGGGCTTCTGAGGCCTCGCAAGGCGTGCCACCTCCCACAACCTTCACAACCGCCAGCATCGCTTCCAGACTGCCCAGACTGAGACTACCGGTGGCGTAGGTCTCCTCGGGGCGATGCTGTGCGACAAAGTCCAGGAAGGCCGTCTCATCATTGCCACTTTGAGGCATCACCAAAAGCGCCGGCTCACCAGCCGTCTTCGAGGCTGCAGGGATCGTGGCAAGTAGCAGCATCAGCTCCACGTCGTGCGCATGAGGAAGAGGCTGCGTGTAAATCCAGGAGGCTTGGCTTTCGAGGGCGAAGGGCACAGCTGGGGTCGTGGTGCTGGTGGTCTCTGCTTGGGCAAAGCACTCACAAAGCCTCGCGTAGGAGCTGGTCCCGCTGCAGGTGCGAACCTTGGTCGTCCTGCATGCGCAGAGACCGATGCAGTGCAGTTGGAATCCACACAACTTCCTGGGTTATTGTCGTAGGCCCAGCCATACAGCTTGGTGCCATTGTGGCCCGCTTTCCGGGCGGCAGTCAACATCTCTTCTTTGGTGTCGACATCATACATTGTCATACATGCTGGACTCGTGACAGAACTTGCCAGCGGACCCGCAAACATCGCCGCAGCTCTGCCCAGTGGCGCCAAGCAACCAGGTAGACTCTGTCGCGAAGGTGTCGCTCTTCATGCCAACTTGCAACAGACCACGGCTCTGGGCTGGGTCAGCATCGCAACTGACATCACCCTCCACCTATGGAAAAGCCAGCAACAACGCCGCTGTTGCTGTCAAGCAGGCCATCTACAACCAGGTGGCCTGCGGCGGTTTATACGTGGGAAAGCTCTGGAGCCCAAATCTTCAGGGTTTAGACTCTGACATTCGGACTGGTCACCAGTGCACACAAATGCGCCAAAAGCATGCTTCGCCGGCACCTGGACTTCCGGAAAGACCGGTGCAACCTTGCAACTTCCAAGAAGCAACAATGCAGTCCTCCGTCACCGTCACCGGTCAGGTCGACAGGTTCATCGTAGCCCACGCCTGAACAGCACGTGCAATCAAACAGTTCATACAGTACAGTAGCCTCTTGAACACTGGCTCGGGCCTTGCAAAGTCTTCGAGGGGGCGGGGCTGTAGCCCGTGGCATAGCCGCCACCGGCGCCAAACTGGCCTCCGTAGCCGGCCCGCTTGGAGGGGCTCCTTGCATGGCCTCGTGGGCTCCCAGAGCGCCAGTTCGCGCTGGTGGCAGCGCCCTGGCGTCGGGGACTTCCCTTTCTGAAATGGGAACTGGTGGCTCCATGGCGTCGACTCGGGCTCGACTCCACCTGAAAAGAACAGGTCGGCACGGACAAAGAGCCACTGGTGACCATCAAAGGGACCCGGACCTGCTGCTTTTCAATCTCTTGCCTCATCACGGCCACGGCCTTCAGCATACGTACGGTTCTGCAACCACGCGACGTTGCAAAGGAAGCTACGAGTAGTCGAGAGAAGCAGGTGAGCGACCTTTTCTTCTCAGTTCCGTCGTGAGCTCCCCGCCTCAAGCTGGAAAACATGTGGGATGGGATCCTATGAACTGATACGGTTTGCGGCCCTTTCAAGGCCGGGCTCTGACCCCGCGTCTTCTCCTACCTCTTGGATGGGTGAGATGCCTCAGCCCGAGGCCGTCTCAGAAAACTGAATGATACATACGGTTACTAGCTGCAAGCGAGAGAGTGTGTATGCGCATATATCTATACCGGTATGTATGATAAGGTAGAAAGCAGTGTATGCCAGTTTTGGGGCACTGCCAGTGGTTCGGCAAGGCCACAGGGCGAAGCTCATCGGTCCCCAAGGGACTTCAACGACTTTTGTGCTATGAGCTTCCGGTACTCCTCATCGAGGGCACTCTTGAATTGCTCAAGGCGTCCTCTGTGGGAATCTGTCTGTATCAGCAACTGGCCGAATTCGAGTTGCTGCATCACCATCTTGTTCCCCATGGCTTGGAATTCCTGCTCCAGCCTTTTGATGTCTGCTAAGGCCTCAGGAGGCAAATCTGTTATGCGAAGTTCAGTCTGACCCGACTTCGCATAGGAGCGAAGAATGTCCTGCAGCCTACCCTCAAAAAGCTTCCTTTTCGTCTGTAGCTGCGCCCCAAGGAGTTGCACCCAAACCTCCCCCAGGCTCCACAGCCCGCCCTCCTCTGCTCTGCTGGAGTTCCTGCGCTCAAGGAGGCTCACGTCGTAGGTCGGCTGACCGAGCTCCCCATACAAAGGGACCAAGTCTCTCATCAGCTGCATCACCTGGGCAATGTCATAATGTGCTTAAAACTCGGCTCCCCTATATAGAGTCACCGCATCTGTCGCTCAAAGCTGCAAAACTAGGAACCGAGAAGGGACGTTAGTTTGGAGCAGACCCGCACCTCCTGTTCCAGCAGTGAGGAGTCCACATCGGTGTCCGTGTCTTCAACTGGGTCGGTCTCAGCTCGGAGGTACGTGGAGCGAGAGAACCAGTCAGCCGGGTTCAGGACGCGCTTCAGCTTCACCCGGCCGATGACGCTGTGCTCACACACGTACTTCACCCTGTCCTGTGTTTGCTCTGACAGATCCTTGAGGTCATCCAAGTAGAACACCACGCCCACTTCGGCGAGGCGAAGGGAATCCTCCGACCTCGGGTCGACGGGGGTGACTACGAAACGTCGCGATCCGGACAGTAAGATGTTGTCATAGAGCTGCCGGTATCGAGGCTCAAAGATCTGAAGGGACTGCTTTGTGTAGGGCATGAAAGGTCCGCCAAGGGGAAAGACAGGCAGAACTGTGGCATCTTCTGCCGGCGTAACCTCTTCGGCTTTTTCATCAAGAGGATCAAGCCATCTGATCTCTTTCACTTCCGACTCCTGCGCCAGCCTGAAGGTGGCATGACCCCGCATGCCCCCGTAGTTGCCATAGTTCGGAAAGGAGTTCCGAAGCAAGCCCTGCAGGCCGGCCCACTTCGAAAAAGTCCCGGCAAATGCCTCGCCTGCGCGGAACACCGCGAAAGCCACGCCGACGCAGAACACCACAGCTGTCGGAAGGGCTCGGCGCCGCTTCTTTGTAGAACTGCCGAGTTGATGGGCCATGGCTTCAGGAAGGTGCTATGGAAATGAACTCTCGGTGAGCTTTATCGAGTAATTCGAGGCGTATAGATGGAGCATGCAAATCTTACGAGGCGGTTCAGCGCACGCTTCAGTACCAGATGCTCTGCCTCATGTCCACAAACATGCATCTCCTTAGGCAGTCTCGGCGGCCGACAAACTCACCATTGCAGTTTCAGGAATGTTTCATGCATCATACTGGCAGTTGAAGCCAAGGAACCCCAAAAACACTCATAGCCGTCATAAGCCCCAAGTCCTGGACGTTCATGCCAAAAATTTCTGCTTCCCCTGCCTTACTCGTCTTCGGATCGTTCATCAAAGACCTGATGCTTACCAAACTCAGTATCACGTGCAGAGACGGGACAATATGCGTGACTCACAAGGCTGGCGGTGCTTTATGCTGGCAGTGCCGCTTCGAACAAATGTCATCGAATCCGTCCTACGCCCAATTGGTAGCCCCTATACATCCCTAAAACCTCAACCCTATCAGGCTCACCCCTACACCCAACCTTCAACCCCGTGGTAAGTCCTTTGCGGAATGCGGGGGAGGCTCGCTGCTGCATTTGCCCGGGAGCCTCGGCACTCTGAGGGGCTCAAACATGGGTGCACAAGGGCTTGGGGTTCAGGGTGGACATGCCAGGCGAGGTTCGTAGGTAGGGTCGGCATGAAACCAGTAAAGCACCCCTTGCCTAGGGTTTAGGGGGTTTTATGAGGGTGTTTAAAGTGTCCTGTACTTTGTACCAGCAATTAGGGGTCTTATGATAGGGGCCTTGATTCTATGATTGGGAATCTTGCTTCGGAGTATTTAACTAGCATCGGATAACAAGTGGGACTTGCGGGGGATGCTGTTACCAATTCAGCTTGAGCTAAACAGATGCGGGCCTTACTGTTGGGTCTAGGAACCTAAGCAGCATTAGCCGGAAATAACGAGAGGTGTTCATTAGAGAATGGTTTCGAGAGAAACTGGGGTGTGAGTGCAAAATGCCGTTCTACAAGGACATCGCTAGATAGGAGCCGGAACCACTGGCCTCAACCCGAAACCTGCAGATCCTGCAGACCCGGGCAGTTTAATACAAAACGCACTTTTCCGCGATCTCTGCGCGGGGAGACGCCTGTCTTGCAGTGGCGGGTGAGCCTTCCCCGCTCGCAGGGGAGTCTTGATGTCGCGCTAAGAGCTGCGTAAGATCTTGCACAAGTCGAGTCCGTAGTCGCTCCTGGCCCAGTCGTGAATTCTTCAGATGGAGCTTCAGAGCCTCAAACTCAACCAGCTGCGTCCGTAGATTCTGACAGTCGGCCATCGTCTCTGTGTGCTGCGCGCGGTATTCGGCGCAGTCCCTGCAGGGCTGTCTCAGCTGCTGCTCAGCCCGCTGCCGCCCGGAAACCTACGAGGGCAAATGCAGGCAAAAGGTATGAAGTACCGTAGGGAAAAATGGGTAAGAGGGTATTCTAGTCTGTTTTTAGGGTTTCGGGCTTAGGCATTCTATAGGTTCTTTTTGAGGGTTCTTTCCAGGGCTGCCAGGGTGTGATAACGAAGGTTTCGGGTTTGCTTTGTGCCCCTCCGTGTCTGTACCACGGCATGGAGAAACCTTAGAGGTAGACGCAAGCAAGCAAACTGCAAAGAAATGCCCAACACTTAGGCCTGAAGAACCCCGTCAAAAAAAAGGGTTCTAGATAAACAAATAAACCTAAGTATGAGTATGAATAAAAATATGAAGATGCATGTAAATATAAACAAAAATATGGATATAAATAAATAAAAATATAAATAAATAAATATATATATATAGTGTATTAGTGTATTCTTTGATTTATTCGTTTACTGAATATTCAGTTTGCGTATTGAAAAATTCTTGCTTTCATTTCTCCCTGCATGTAGACTTCTGTACTGCTGTCGTATACATCTGTATACACACACACGCACAAACACAAACACACACACAC
>CAJNJA010093474.1:67696-83195 GCA_905231915.1 Symbiodinium necroappetens
AGACAGACAGACACACACACACATAGAAACGGAGACGCGTACTCAAACAAATGCGTACCTATACACACATGCCTGACAAAAAGGGCAGCAGGGTGCAAGGATTTGCCTCGGCCGCCAAGGCCTCTTGCAGTTCGGAATCTCGTCCGCGGAGGCGATGCACTTCAACCTTTCGGATATGGACTCTCGTGACTCCAACGATGCAGGGAGGGCCTGAAAGGTTTTAGGGTTTGGGGGATCTGGGTTCATAAAGGCTTTGTGTGTATAGGGCTTGAGGCTTAAACCTTGAACCTTTCGGGTTTGAGGTCTGGGTTCGTAAGCGGGGGGTTTCAAACGGAGTTTTACAGGGTTCCACGTGGGGTTGTATCAGGGTTTCCAATTTAGATCTGGTTTGAGAAGGGCTTTTTAAGAATATGCGGCGCAGGGTTTGGTTTTAAACCCTCAGACTTTGGGATTGGGTTGAGGGTTTAAAGGAGGCTTTGGGTTGAGGGTGATTTTGTAATTGAGAGTGGAGTCCTTCGGGAGCTGAGGCTTGAGAACTGACGGACTCTAAGCATACTACCTTTTCCAAGGCAGGAACGGGGTGTGTATTTGTTCCAACGGTTCGAGCCCGCATTGCAGGGTACAATCTTGTGGAACAGTCTGACAAGGCTTGATGTAGGGTTTAGGGTTACGTTCTTTTTCTCTTAGGGCTATAGGCTTCAGTCAGGGCTTGATGTTCTTGCATGTTCTTGCGCTTGGCCCCGCCTCCTCCTGCTCCAAAGCGTAGTGCATACGTCGGCTCTCCGCCTGAAGCTCCGAGAGCTGCTCATCCCGCAAAACCACCATCGTCTGTACTCGTTCCGTTAGCCTCTGGGTGTCCGCCTCCTTTCGTTGCAGCTGTCGCTGGAGGTCCTTGGCAATTTCTTTCAGCTGCTTGTGGTCCGCCCACTCCACTACACTTGAACCAACCGGCTGTGGTCTCGGTGAATTCGACCGCGCAGCTCGAGACAGTGCGTTGACAGCTGTTGCAGTCTTCACCGTGCGTTCCACGGCCTGGCGGGCGGAAGACCACCGAGACTGCAAGGGCGACACCGATCGCGGCTCTTTCGACCGCGGGGACACGGAGCTGCCCTTGCTCTCCTTCCGCGGGCCCCATGGACCCCAAGACATGGCAAGAAAGCCGCAAGGGCGAGAGAAAAAACTCCGGAGGTGTCAAGAGAAAGCTGATGTTGGACAAATGGCTGCTGTTGCATGCTGGTGGTGCAAGTGGAGCTTGTTCGGGCAGGTCACCTTCAGCCCGAGGATGTCACGATAGAGCAGCAACCCTCTATGAGCTACCTGCTTTGCGCACTTTTGTTTCTACCACTGCCGCCGCTGCAAACGGACATACATCATCTTAAGGAGAGGCTGCACAGGGCGCTAAGTCTTGGGTCCTAACTCCAGTCCCTCTTCTCAGAAGAGGTCAGGCCATCGCGAGGTGTAAAGCCGCACTGAATCTCTGCCTCTGTGTCGGTGACATGCAGGCCACCAACGTGGCGAAGACGTTCAACCCTGCGGCGATGTTCCGAGCGGTGCTTCCGTTTCCAGAAAGGTCCTCGTCCGGATAGGCACAAACCTCGTTGGATTGCAGGGCGGCAGATGCACCGAGGTGCAATACGATGAGAAGCACCATTACCTCGAGGGCACGAGGGCACGTCAGGACCGCCTTAAGGACTCTTAGAATGCTACTCTTTGTGAGTCTGATACATACCTATAATGTATATATATATATGTATGTATACATATGTGTGGATGTATGTATGTATGTATGTACGTACGTATGTAATTATGTATATTCCTCGGGACTCTCAGTCAGTGTGTGTGTGTGCGTACATGTGTATGATTCGTACATGTATGTACACACGCATGAATCTACAGATCTACATGAATGCATGCATGCATGCATGCATGCATGCATGCATGCATGCATGCATGCATGCATGCATGCATGCGTACACGTGTGTACACAGACACCCGTGCGTGCGTGTTACATAAACATAGGTAAAGAAATGAATTCATCTTATTATTATATTATATATATATGTGTGTGTGTGTGCATTCAGACACACAGCAGAAAACTGGCATCTTATACAGCTTCCATCTTGTGTTGCTTCCTTGCAGCTGTTCATATGCTGTGGCACAAAAAATGTAGCTTGCTTATTTGCCAGATGTGGGCTTGGGCATAGCCAGCCTTGATCGCATGCATCGCGCTAGATATGAAGGCAGGCTCTCGCCGATGGTTTCACGGCGAAGGGCTACGGTTCCCCAGCCCACTAATCACAGCCGCATTTCTTGTACAAAGCTGCAAGCTTGAGCAGAACGGCTGTCGTGATCACGAGCCTGGCTGAGTTTTTATTTGCTCAAAGCAAGCAGCCTGTGTAACGAACAAGCCGCATTTTGAGACACACACCTGGCAACAACTGAGCTCATGACCTGCCATACTCCTCGACCTCTTCGAGCCCACATAGCCAAGCCTGCAGTAGAAGCATGGTGATCAGAGCTCAACGGCCACATCTCTGGCCCAAACTGTTGATGCAGTTGCGGCACTTGCTGCGATCATTGCTAGTACCAGGCTAGTCCGGCATACCACTATCTCCCGCATGATTGTGATTCTGTCTTGAGGCGAAGATGGCTGAAGCCTCCACAGTGGTCCAAGGCTCTGACAAGTGGTCCAGCTGGGTCGAGAGACTCATTGCTGCGAACTAGATAACGGCCTCAAGTGATGGGTTCCTTGTGTAGTGTGGGCTATGCGTGGAAGAACTACGACTGCCTGTGAACTGGAGATTGCGGAATTGGTGACGGCAAGCTTTTCTAAAGCTGAAAGCCCCAGCGCGGACAAAGCTGGTTCACTTTCCATGACATCTCAAGAGATTCGTTCTCTTTCACGCGGCTGGTTCTGATGATGTTCCCAGACTCCGTCGGGTTACCAGACTCCAGTAGAAATGTGCAGAGCAGGCGTGGGCAAGTCCTCTGCGAGAGGCTCGAAGAGAGGAGCCTCGCAACTCTAACAAGCTTCACCAAAGTAGCATGCTAGATCTTGACTGGACTAGGGACCTGACTAGGGCTTTATGCGGTATGTCAATGAGTCTGTGCCTGTCATCGGAACCCTAAGGACTAGCGGTGGTGACTTTTCAGGCTTCCATATTACACACCTGCTCATACCCAGCGCATCAGATTCCTTGAAGCTGACGGCCGATAGCGCATCCAAACAAGCATAACATCATACATCAGAAGATGCCCTTACGCGCGGAGAAGCCGTCGGGGTAAAACGCATTGAAAACGAACGAAGAGACTATCTAGATCCAGCGCATGCACCCCGGTAGCCGACACTAGCATGCATGAGCTGGCGTGGCGGCGTAACGGCCGTCGTGCATGCTGTTGTACCAATCTACCAGGTCTTGCTGAGTATGAGGCCAACAAATCCTCGTCGCCAATCTCGAAGACATCCGGCGACACAGGCCTCTTTGTATCACCACTCTTGCGCAGCAGAGGGATCTCGCCTGAAAGCTTGGCACGCCGCCCAAGATCGACATTGAAAACGTCATCCGCCTGGCAAGCACTTCAAAGCCGTGCTAATGCATGAGCTGTGGGATCATGTAAAAGCTCACGATGGTGGGACAATAATTCTAAAAGCAATACTGCAGCAAGCCGTGCTATATACGGCCCCAGAGATTGCCACCTACCCCAAACAGAATCTGTGAGCCGACAGCATCATTGTGACATCTATTCCTGCTTCAGTTTCTTTTTTGGCAGCTTGGCGGCAAAAGCCAAGGCGGTTGCACACATTGGTAAATTATTTATTGAGTGTCCGGGCACAGGCAGCTCTTTCAAGTCAAGTCCCCGATGCTCATGCCAATGCACTATGCCAACTCACCACAGCTGCCGGAAGCCATCTCGCTAAAGACGTGACCAATCGCCAGCATGCAAATGCAGGTCTTCAGCAACCAGGATGCGTCATGCGTCTGAACTGACTAAGTAGATGCAGTGTGGATAGCTAGCGGCTAGCGATCTATGGAAACAACTTATCGTCATGTGACGACCTTTGGTTGCCTGCACTGCTGATTTCAATCAGCTCCAGAAACTCACAAACTAATTAGTTACGCCAGGGTCCACTGCGCTTTACAGAGAACCGCTGCGGGCAGGTGAATTAAGCCGATTGCGGAGCCACTGCTCCAATCTCACCTCCTCTGAAGGTGGCTGCCAGTCGCTGCCATTCAGGTTCTCGATGGCTGCCTTCACCGTTGCCTCGAGCTCTGTCGGAACATGCTGGCGCAAGACCTGAAATCAGGAAGGTATAGATACCGCACAAATCAAGCACACCGAAAACTGCAAAGTCAGCAGAAAGGTTTTGCAGTTGTGGGCGGCGAATAGAAGCAGCAGTACTACGAGTAGTAGAGGTTTTCTTATAGTAGTAATAGGAATAGCCGTAGTAGTACTACAACTAAAGCAGTCGTCGAAGTAGAGGTAGAAGTAGAGTAGAGGTAGAGGTAGAGGTAGAGGTAGTGGTGATGGTGGTAGTAGTAGTAGTAGTAGCAGCAGTAGTAGGTGGTAGTAGGTAGTAGGAAGTAGGCAGTAGGTAGTAGGTAGTAGGTAGTAGGCAGTAGGTAGTAGGTGGTGGTAGTAGTAGTAGTAGTAGCAGCAGCAGTAGTAGCAGTAGTAGCAGCAGCAGCAGCAGTAGTAGTAGCAGCAGGAGTAGCAGTAGTAGTAGTAGTCGTCGTCGTCGTCGTCTACCAACTACGCTTGCTCCATGCCTTTCAATATCCATTTGATTCGGCATGTGCGGTACTTTCCTGTTGTCCTACCACTTCTTGTTGCATCAAAAGCGTCACTTGTCGACTTTACAAACTCGAGCTTGGGGGGTGGGGGGGATGACATCGACACCCCAGAGCACCGTCCGCCAAGCTTTGGGCTTTCGGCTTCACGTTTTCGGGGTGTTGAAATCTTCTTAGCAGGACCTGCATTTTGCACTATCTTTACAGCATCTTCGTACTATCCTACCACCTTTGTTTTAGCAGCTTCTTCCCCGTCGAGTTTGCAACTCGCAGTTTTGGGGCCCTAGGCCGCGTCCTCTGCAACTTCGGCTGCTGTTACGGAGCGTGAGCTTCTGCGATTTCTGCAGATGTCACAGTTGGGGAGCCTAGAAGCTGCCACTGCCCAGTCTGGGTAGAAGGGAGATGTTGAGGGTAGGAGGAGGAGGAGCAGCAGCGGCAGCAGCAGCAGCAGTCAGCCGTAGCCTAGTCGCATCAAGCAGGTGACAGAAGCAGCAGAAATAGTTGCTGCACCACGCATGACGAAGAAATTCGCAGAGAATGACATCGCGATAATTGTCATTGTACAGTACGACTGGAGCCTTTTATTACAGCTTTTTCTCAGCTCAAGGGGCAGAGTTGCAGGAGGCCAGCCATTTCATCTCCAGCTCGAAGGCTGCAACATCGTGCATCATCTCGGCATTGCGCTTGCTCAAATCAGAGTCCTGTGCCAAAGCCCTTCTCTTCAACTCAGAAGGCGTCACCACCTCGGTGTGCTCCATAGCCACTTGCTTTTGGAGATTGCCGATCTCGAGCTTTTGCTGCTCGATGTGCTCCTGTAGCTTGGCCTTCTCCTCATGCAATTTGGCTTGTTGCTCGCCAAGCTGGCCTTTCTCTTGGTTGAGCTTTGCCCTCTCTTCATTGATGCGTAGCTTTTCCTCATTGAGTTGCCGGAGGTCTTTTTCCAGGGCTGTGCGTTTCCGCACTTCCTCCATGACCTTCTCCTGGCTTTGCTGCACCATCGACTGGAGCTCCTTGGCAGTGCGCTCGTTCTGCTGCTCCACTTCCTGTCGCTGGCTTTCCCAGTTTCGGTACTTCTGCTCCCGCTCCTGAGCACGCAGCTTCCACTCGTTCTTCTGCTGTGTCAGGTCCGCTTCCTTCTCGTCTAGTTGCTGCTTGTTCACCTGCAGCTCCAGACGCAAGCGCTGCAGCTCCTCAGGGGGTAGTCCCCATATGTCACAGCACCCCTTTTTCTCTTGCTTCGCCGAACCTGTATTCTTATCTCCCTCACGGGCATCTGAGTTCCCCCTTGGCCCTGGCCCTGTCCTCCGTGTTGCGCTCGGCTTCCAAGAGACGCGCCTGCAGCTCCTGGTTCCGGCTGTTCAGGAGGCTCTCCCTCTGCTCCAAGTCCTTCAGACACTGCTCTTACCGTGCTTAGTGCTCGAGGAAGGCGCTGTCTGACTCCGTTTCTCCGGACCTTCCGACTCCGGCTGTGTGTCCGAAAGGACCTAGGACTTGAGGCTTGCCTAAGGGCCTTAAAGGCTTCATGGTCCTTCTGGGCGTGGAGCAGCTGCTCGTTGTTGCGCTCTTGCTTCAACGTCTCCTGGCAGGCGGGAAGCCACGAGAGGAAACCTCTAGATGCACAGGCGCTGTGTGCTTGCTCAGCTACAACCACACTTGCCACCCACTTTTCTTGTAGATCAAGGCCTGGATAATATAGAGATCCTAGTACGTACATCTCTCCACTCCTCAACCCTGGCCGGAGATTTGAACCATGAGCTTTTAGGTTACCGAGACCCTGCCCAGAGGTCTCAAACTGCAGCCCGAAACCCACACATGAAGCCCTAAACCGAACCCCTAAGTCCTAAGTCTAGGACTCCTCATTAACTTCAGAGGCCCCAGGCCCTAGACGAGTCCTACAACGGCTCTCCTCCAACTCCTGACAACGATGCTCCAGGTTCTTGCTGCGGGTCTGAGCTGCGAAGACTTTCTCTTCCAAGTCGCGCTTTTCCTGGCAGCAGGACGCCGATAGGGATGACATGCGCAATCGTCATGCGAACGAGGTTACACATTGACCCATGATGACCAAACGGCGCAGCCAGTACCTGTGGTCATGGAAGAGCAGATCGACAATGACACAGTCGCTTCAGGATTAACATGGTGATGAGCGCATTCCGAGTCATACTTACAACCACGGCATTGCCGCTGACCGGGTATGGCTTCTGCTTCCACTGCCGTTGCTTGGTCTGCCCACCAGAACACAAAGAGGAGGGGTTTCCTACTCCTCCTGCGAGCTTTGTACATGACTCCCCGTACATGCCACGAAGATTGATGCTGCCACCGATCGATGCTCCGGCACTACCAGCCCGAGCGAGAATCTAAAGCTTCTCACAGATCTCCAGCTACAAAAGACAAGAGCTTCTCAAAGCTTCGGGCAGCAAACGCGATGGTGTGGAGCGTCAGTTCCCATGCTTAAGAAGTTGCTTGTTTCCGCATGCAGAAGAGAAAGCAGTTCGTCTTTCCAAGGCTACCGTGGGCAAGTACACGGAAATACCGACTCTCTGTAAGGCCACATGCATCTGGAAACTCTGGGTCCTGCAACTTGTCTTGGACGAGAGTTTCACGTTCATGCAGCCAGCAGTCTCGATCACGGACGCTCTTGTCACCTGAATGGAATGTTTCTCGCGGGTTTTACCTGGTCGAAACTCCGCGCTCCATTCAACCCTTACACTACTCCACATAGCAATCGAATTCATTGCAACGACAGCAACCGCTATAGTTGGGTAGGGTATGTAATGAATACTTCGGAGTAAGAGACTTCGCCACTAGCTCTGCTGTGTCTCTGCACCTTTTTGTTGCCTGATTCCGGTTTGGATCGTTGCAACGTTGTTCTGCCCTGCGTGATACTGCAGGTGCTCAACCACTGCTCAACCTGAAGAGAATTGATCTAAGCTATTGCTAGCATCCCCAACATCACATAACACTCCAAATATGCAAACACCAATGATGCCAAGCAGCTGCACAAACACGCACAAATACTTCTACATGAAACCCTTGTTCTGATCAAACCCATGATCCAGCCCTTCAATCCCTTTTGCAGCCGCGCCTCTATCACCTTCAAAAAAACCGTTCGCGGCAGGCTTGCAAGCAAGGACGCTCAAAAAACCCTAAAAGAAGTTTCACATTAAATCTTGTCACTCTGATACTAATTTTACATCCCTGGGTAATGTTTCTCTCCATACGTATATCTCTATATATATATATATAGAGTCATACACATCGGGTGTACATATATACACATACATATATATATATATATATGTTAACATGTGTATATATATATAAACATATATGAGTTTTATTTATGCATTTATCGGTTAATTTGTTCATCTCTTTGCGCTTACAAAATTATCCTTCTTCTAGGCACGGAGGGCGCGCGTGTCGTCGACCTGCTTCTCAAGGCGGTCCTGACCATCTTTTCGGTCTCCGCGCGCTGTAGGGGTACCGGTTTAGGGTTTAAGTTTAAGGGTTCTGAGATGGACATGGACGACATTCCGCTTTATTTCGGCTACTACACGTATAAGATGGAGTCATTCTGAGCTGGATTTGCTTTACGTATGACAGGGTTTTGTTTTGATTATCATATAGCTCTAATTAGGTTGTATACTATCAGAGCTACAAAAACGGGGTTCGGATTTGCAGAGTGGTAGCAAATATACGAACTAATGAATGAATGGAAGAATGAATGAATGATTGAACCAGTAAGCCAGGTAAGGATGTAATTCCGCACGCAAGTCGGCAATCAATGAATTAAGTTCTTGCTTACTCAATTGCTGCGATCCAATGTTGCATGTTGTATGTGCATACTGGTGTGGAGCACTCTGGGTTCTTATTCCAGATCAGCACTTTGGGGCGGCAATTCGGGGCAGCGAGGCAGCTGCCAAACATGCTGGTGATGCGAGCACTAGTAACACTATGCAGTCGCTGCCAGCGACTGTTGCTGTCAATAACGATGCAACCGTGCACACTCCCGGACGCAAGCTGTATCTTCATTCTTCGGAGAACACTCACTCTCTCCCACTCTCTCTCTCTCTCTGTCGCTTTCGCGGGCTCAGCCATCAGAAGTCTGCGATGCACTAGATCTACCACTCAGAACCTCAAACTTCCTACAACTATAACATGTTGCTGCAATGACTCCAAGGCCCGGCCTGTCGGACCTTGAGGTTCCGGGCCTCGTCCGCCTTGGCTTTGAGCTTTCGCTCCAACTCCGAGATCTTCATGTCCTGGGGGCGGCCAGGCTTACTTTAATTAAGGGTTTAGGGTTTGGGGGGGGGGGGGGGTTAAGAGCTTTTTTGCCTCCCACCTCGTTTAAGTTAAGAGTTCAGGGTTTAGGCTTTCAGGACTCACCCTCGGAGGAACAGGGTTTAGGAGCTACAAGTAGGGGGCCAGCCACATGGCCATGAGTTGTCAGATGTATTTTGTGTGTCTCATGAGGGAGTTTACTCGCTTTTTCGGACAAGCACGGCGAAGATTATGCCCTCAACCAAGATCTTATCCGGCCGTGCTGTTTCCCGCGCAGACAAGAGTCCTTCTGGTGCAACTCGCTTTCGATCAAGACTCCCTGGTCCAATTTGGCCTGCCAATGCACAGAAGCAAAATGCAGGAGACTGTTGTTGTGGACCACAACATGCAATACTGACTACGAGTACCTCACACGGCCACGCTATGGGCGCCTCAACAACAAAAGCCGCTCAGCACTTCGAACACCAAGCGTCGGCTGACGTCCGAGACTGAAGGCATCTCGGAATCCATGAACCTTTACAATCCGGTACAGTACCCTAAGCCCTAAACTTCACAGTAAAACCGGAACCCTAAACCCTTGCCCGCGAAACTCGATGGCTGCCGCCTGGACCTTACGCCGGGCGTCTGCCTCGCGCTCCAAGCGTTGCTCCTGGGATTCCAGTGCGTACCCAGAGAGCCCAAACCCCCTTAATTAAGGAATTTACCTTAAATTATAGGGCCTTAAAAATATGATCTAAGGTATATTCCTTAAGAAAGGGGTAGTGGGCTCTCTGGGCAATGTGGGGGCTGCTTGACATTAGGGACACCGTGCTTAGGGATCCTTTTATTAGCAGGGATCCGGCTGGTGAAGGTCCATCTTAGGGTCCCTTATTTCCGGGTGCTCCTCCTATACACAGGTTGCCAAGCTTATCTCATAGAGGGTATAGGGTGTGGGGCTCCGGTGTTCAGCGTGAATCGAAGAGTACAACAGGACCAGGCACTCGCAGCTGGGACTCGGCATGCGAGATTGAATCAGGGTTTTCATGTCGTGATGCCGTGCCAGTGTTGATCTGAGCAAGGAGTCTAATATTTTGCTTCTTAAACCAAGTCCACTAGGTAGGGTTACGACGAGTATACTTGGGCGGGTTTATGCTGTAGAGTAGGGCCATGGAGTCTTCAGAGCTGCAGTTGAACCCTGCCTGCACAGGCTCCGGGATGCTCGGCTGCCCTCATGCTCATGAAGCTGAAAGTTTTAAAGCCTGGTGCTGTTTCAGTCCGAGGCGCCATCTCGATCAAGCGCTCAGTCAGGTGCTGCACCTCTGCAAAGAGTGACAGCTATGTTGGGCGAGATGCACGGCTCTGGTCCACAAATGCCACGTTCTTTTAAGCACTGGCCTGCTGAGCTTCGATCTCCCGGTCGTCCATGGCCTGAGGAGAGTGGCTCACTTTGGTCGGCACAATCTCAAGCTGCCTATGCCTGCCTTCTCAAGCTCCTTCTTGAGGCAGTCGGTGTCCTCCTTGGCGGCGAGACGACTTTCGAGAACCCGGTTGACCTCCTCCACGATCTTCTTCTCGAGATCAAAGTCGGGGGCCTTCTCGCGCCGCGCGGAAGAGGGCAGGGATCCCTCGGAGTTCCCGCGCTTCACTTGGGCTTGTGGTGTTCCCGTCGGCTCCATGGGCTTCCCGCTCTCACGGCTCTCACGCCTGTAGCGCATGGGGGACATCAGCGGTAGGTGGCAACTTGTGGGCTGCGAGCCGCCATCCACGGCGGACATGCTGCCGGCCCCCTGTAAGGGCATAGAGTCGACTTGCCACTCCAGCCTTCGGCCCATTCCGGGTCTGGCCGTCATGGCCTCGTCGAAAGCCACTGGGGGCTGCTGCTGGGGAATCTGCTTTTCGAAGTAGTTGACATTTTGGGTTGGGACTTGGGCTGGCACCTGAGTCACCGGAATTTGTACCTGAGGTGGCCCCGAATTCCTCTGGTGAATGGGGGACAAGGCCCCAGTACGAGGATCAGGACGGATCTCCGCACAAAGTGCGTTGGTGTACGTCATGCGCGGGGGTGGGCTCTGCGGTCGCATGGGGACTGCTGCGGCCTTCATCGCTTCCATCATGGGCCCCTTGTAGCTGTGCGATCGGGCGGCTTGCTTCAGCCATGGCTGCCAGCTCTGGCTCTGCACAGGATCCATGCGACGGTCCGGCGACACAGCGCTCACCTGCCGAACTGCGGGGCTGCGCGGATACATGGCGGTATACCGCTATAGGCTCGACGAAGGCCCGCCGCTGAGCTGTGGCACAACCTTCAACCGCTTATGCTTGGGCACAGGATGGCAGGTTCATCACTCATGATCACAGGTCCGCGAAAGCTCATGCCCTCCCGGTGCCAAGAGACACTTGCAGTTCAGGCATCAGCCTCCTGGCAGCGCAGGGTCGACCTTGGAAAAGCTTGCGATGTCTTTGCCGTCAGGTGTCGGAGCGAAGCTGGGAGTCTGGCTCTTGGTCACGTCGAGCAGAGCCACCTGGTGCCCGGAACCATCCGATCAAACTGTGTAGCCGGCGTTGAATTCCATCTCGAATGCCGCCATTCCGATTCTTTGAGCTCAGGTCCTCCAAACCAATCCCGGAATGTTCCCGTCGGACCTCCGCTGGTGGAGATGACTGCTTGTGCGTGGTGAAGTGCCTGCATCGATTCAAGGAAAACGGAGTTGACAATGCAATCCAACAAACAGACAAGGACATCTGCACGACTGCAACCGTGCAGCATTGCTTTTTGTCAATAAAAAGGAAGTTCCATCAATAAACACCCAAAGGAAAGTCTAAAACAAGTCATCTTCCTGGGTTTTCGTCTGCCATGATTGCATGGCTGCTAAGGGTCGGATACGTTCGCTCGGCAGTTGTCACGCTGTACAGCTGTAGAAGTCTCCGAACTTGCCCGTCACCTCTTTCACATCTTTGGGCACCAGCCGTTGCAGCCTCAATGAGGCAAAGCTCTTCGGACTACGTGGGAACCTGGTTAAGAAAGCTCTGGGTCTTGTTTGGGATCGGGGTTTCTTGAGTTCACCGTCACGGAGCAGCTCAGCAACCGGCTTCTTGAACATGGGACGATCGAACAAGGGACTTGCTGGCTCTAAAGGGAGCTAAACAGTTGGAACCGTGTTCGGTGGTTGGTGTCTTTGCTTGGCAAGTTCAGGCCATGTCGCTGTAGACTGCTTCAGCCTTGTGTTGCCTGGTGCATCCGGATGCCATGCAAACGTGTGCATCTTGAGAAAAAGCTGCAGAAAATAGCCTCGTCTGTCAGTGGGTGTGACTCGCAGTGCACGGCATTCTGATGATCGAGCAGATGCACAGATAACTCCGCTTGCAAGAAGGCAACCGACTTTGCACCGTTTCTCGCTTCATGAAGGCATCACCCCACGCCTTCTGTAAAGTTATCCTACGTCCTGATGCGGGCTGTAGCCAGGTCTGAAACAACTGGGAACAATAACTGCTGCATCCACCCAGCGAGTCTTGTACCTCCGCTACAGTTGGCACGGAGTGAAACCTGGAAACTGCTGTACAAAAGCACATGGGAAGCTGCAAAACATGCTGCATCTACGCCGCCACGAGCGTGAAATCGGAATTTGTGCAAATCGTCCTGCATGCTTACCCGTGCCTACTGCTGTTGCGCTACGCCAAATCGTAGGTCCCCGTGTCATCGTCGACGTCCTCTATGTCGTCGTTGTCATCGCATATCAGCCGTGGGGCACGCTTGAGCAGCGATTCCTTTGAACAGCCACCGAACGGCACCTCGCCGGCGGGCAGAGGCTCTCGTGCATGACCCTCTAATACCCTCTATATAAGCCTCAGCGTGAGCATCAACCCCGCGACGTGAGTCGGTTCTTAAAGTCATTCCATAAGAACCATACATAGTCATACAGTGTTGTACGGTTCGCAGTAGCATGGGAAGACCAGAGAAAAAGCACGATTATTCTTTAGTTGTAGTAGTAGTAGTACCAATGATGTGGATGATGACGATGATAACAATATGGGCGATAATGAACCATATTACTACGAATAGGACTGCTAGTGCAAAGAGTAGCGATATTTGCACTATCCTTGTGGAAATACCCTGTTGCTGTATTAGAAGTCGGATGGCCTGGAAGCTGCCATTCGGTCTCAAAGAAGCAACTGCTGAGTTACGCCGGTCTGTCCTGTCAAAATGCGACCAGCTTAGGATTTTTGCCTTCTGTTGCGGACTTAGGGTTTAGGGGGAAGGAGCATCAGAGGGACACCTAGCAAGGGAAGGCACAGAATGTTGGTGTCACTGCTCTAGCTCAATGATTCTCTACCCGTTGCGTCAGCAAATTGTCATTCTTTGCATGCCACTGCTTCCATTTTGTGCACCGTTGTGTCGCTTCCTCTTCTGTTTCTGTGTAAGCACCTGAAGGGACTTGCATATGCAAATACCCCGACACTGTAAGAGTCCCGGTGCTGGCAATAATGGCACCTACGGTAGTAAGAATCAAAGGGACTCTGCGTTTGGGGCCCTGGGCCAGCAGCGCTCTGCAATGTCAGCATAAACGCAAGACCGCAAGACCCCAAGCCATATGAGCCCTAAGCAAGAAAACCTAACCCGAGCCCGAACAAAAAAACCTGACCCTTGTTGAAACCCTTCTAGAACTTTCAGTGATTCTAATTCGTAGCCTTAAAGCTGGCCCTTGGTATGTGAGAGGCCTCCGCTGTGGCAGCCCGGTGCGAGCGGAGCCTTCAGTCAGAAGCCCCAAACCCTAAACCCTAAACCCTAACCCACTAAAGCCTAAAACCCTAAAACCCTAAAACCCTGAACCCTAAACCATGCTGCTGGGGGTCAGCGTTCAGGGTCGACGGTTTGGGGGCTGCGCCATAGCAAGTCGGACTTGTTTGGGGTTTGGCTTGAGTTTAGGTTTTCAGCACTCACACTCGGACGAGCCTAGGCGAGGATGTCTGGTACAGGGCGAAAGCACATTGGCAAGACAGGCTCGTGTCACCTGTAAATTAGACCCACGACCTGTGTTAGGCCAGGGTTTAGGGGAAAAGGGTTTGGGGGGTTTTGGGTTTAGGAGTTTAGGATCTCGCAACTCGGACACAAGCCAGACGAGGTCTCGATGCAAACTGACTGACAAACACGGAGGGAACAGACCGAAAGTAGACAGACGGGTATGATCGATAGACAGGTACGAGCTTTTTGAAAGCTGAGCATACAGCTATTTCCATGCCCACCTCACAGGCCAACCTACGAAGGAAGGCCGACGCAGAATGCAGCCCACCACCACTGTCCAAATATTGCTGGGTGCAAGGTACACATTCGTGTTGAAGATCCTGCTCACATGCTTCGGGGTCTTAAAACATCCAGAACAGAAGGGCAGCTAAGACAACCGAGAACACAGCGCTGATCTGGGAAGCATCGGCTAGGAGGCCCAGGCAGGATCGACGGACGGGGTCAGCTGCCTCCAGTGATGTGGGGCTAACTGAAGCTGCTGGGAAGGTCGTGAGAGAGACGACACTGATCTTAAGCCACAGGTTTCTGCAATCTGAGACCAAGTGCTGCATCCCGTTCCGTAGCCCTCCGTGTTTCCCAACACTTCCGGTAGATCGTCCGGCCTTAACAGCTCCCTGGCCGTGTTGCCAATCGAGTTTGACCTTGCGTGTTTTCCGAATGAAAAGAACCAACACAGTAGATGAGACTTGCATGTCACGGTGCATGTTGCGTAACTCCAACACAGAAGGCAGAACATTGAGGCTGTTTATAAGCTGCGGGCCCAATTGACGCATCCCATCTGCAAGGCAGTCGTAGCACAAGCTCTGACTCTGGCATCAGCTGGAAACCGACCATCTCTCGACAGGCCCAGTTGGTGCAGATTGGTGTGCAAAGAACAGATGCACGCTGATGCGACTCTGCTTGCGACATCCCCGCATCCGACGTTCGGCCCTCGCTCACCCTTCACGTAGCAGACGTAGCATGTCTTTCGTTGATTGATTCTGTTTGCTTCTTTCTCTGACTGTCTTGCTGGGTGCATGCATCTCTGTGCTCTTGTATGTATGCATACTGCGCTGTACTTCCACACACCAACAAAAGGGGAGGAGAGAGAGGGAGAGAAGGGAGAGCGAGAGAGCCAGAACAACGCAGAGACGGCGTCGTCTTTGTGATCGTGGCAGCGGTAGGGACGGCGGCGGCGGCAGGGGTGTCAGTGGTCTTCGTTGTCGTCGGCGTAGCAGCCGCAGCAGCCGCAGCAGCAGCAGCAGCAGTAGTAGCAGTAGCAGCCGCAGTCCTACAAGTCGTCGCCGTAGTCGTAGTCGTAGTCGTAGTCGTAGTAGTCGTCGTCGTAGTCGTCGTAGTCGTCGTAGTCGTCGTAGTCGTAGTAGTCGTAGTAGTCGGAGTAGTCGTAGTAGTCGTAGTAGTAGTAGTAGTAGTAGTAGTAGTAGTAGTGGTAGTA
>CAJNJA010093475.1:0-47560 GCA_905231915.1 Symbiodinium necroappetens
CCCTAAACCCTAAAAGCCCTAATAACCCTATAAGCCCTAGAAGCTTTATAAGCCCTGTATACCCTATAAGCCCTATGAAGCCTCTAAGTAAGCCCTAACACCCTAAAAGCCTTGTAAGCGCTATTTACTAAACCCTTTACGCCTTTTTAATTCATGAACCCAAAAGCCCCATAAACCCTATAAGCCCTATAAGCCCCGTACACCCTCTGAGCCCTAAGCCCTAATCCTAAGCCTTTATAAACCCCTAAACCCTACAAACCCTACAAACCCTACAAACCCTAAACCCTATATGCCCTAAGCGCCAGTTATAAGCCTTACAAGCCCTCTAAACCCTATACACCCCAGAAGCCCTATAAGCCCTATATAAACCCCATAAACTCTACAAGCCCTAAACCCTATACCCTGAACCCTATAAGCCCTAAACCCTAAACCCTATAAACCATAAACCCTAAACCCTATAAGCCCTTTCTGTTGCAGGTCGGAGGTCGGTTCTCTGGCCATCGATGACGGCGGCTGCTTGGCCCGAACGACTGTGTTTTTGGGGTTTCGGGGTTTGTAGGGGTTTATGGGGTTTTTAATGTTTGAGGGTTTGGGGGGTTTAGGGCAGTTTAGGCATTAAGTTTGGAGGTTTTGGGGTGTAGGGGTTCAGGGTTTACGAAAGCCGCTGTAGAGCCATTTTGCAGTGAGGGCTTCAGGCTTCGGGCCAGGGTCGAGTCTATCTTCACGTCGGGACTGTACTTGAGGGTTCTAGGGCATGTAAGCCGTTATTTTGCAGGGCGTAAACCCTAAACCCGAAACCCTAAAAAGCCAAAAAGCTCTAAGCCCGAAAACCCCTGAACCATAAACCCAAACCTGATGCGGACCCCTCCTGACTAGGAAGCTCCTTGGCTTGTACGGGACACAATCTTCAGAGTTTTGGTAGAGCCTGTACAACCGAGCAGTCCACAATGAAACGGAATTTGAGACTGGGTTTTTTATTTATCATCTAATAGTCTTCCCATGGCGAAGCCCAATATATGCACTCTAATGCGCTCAAGGGCCCGAAGTGCCTGCATAGTAGAATGAAGGGTTTCTTTAGGTATTAGGAAGTATTTGTATGATTTGGGGAAGTATTCCCTATAACAGTGCCTGGGACCCTTTGGGAATCTGCGCTCCAATATGCCAAACGCCCCTAGCGGTAGAACTCCGCGCAAGGCTCCAATGAGGTGGGCCCCTAAAAACCCCTAAAAACCCTAAACCCTAAACCCCTAAACCCTTTGCAAGGCTTTATGGGCCCGGACTACTCAGAGGAGCTGAGCTCGTCGCCCGGCAGGTAACCCAGGTTGCGGCTTACTTGTGTGGGTAGTTCTCCAAATTCGGGTCCCTTGTTTAAGGTCCTTTATATAAGTGTGCCGTAGTATTTCGGGACCTAGAACTACGCATGTTAACGACTACCATTGTTACTATAAGACTATGTTTGTAATTACTGCGTGTTAATAGCTTAGTTTCTTACTTGTCTGATTGCGTTTGTAAAAAGTATACAAGACTTTTAATAATGAATCATTGCCGCTTCTGCTGATAAGACTGCAACTTTGCTATGCTCTACCGCGACATGTTCTCCCGGACATTCTGTGTATTCACAATTGGAGGTCTCCTGGCGCAGGATTTGGGGCCCAAGGGACGTAGGGGGTTCAGAATTTAGGATTTAGGGTTTAGAGTTTTTTGAGGGTTTAGGGTCTAGGGTTGTTTTCAATACAGGGCTTCAAAACAGACCCGAAGTAGTAGGATTTGGATGATAAGGGACCCTGCAAATAAGGACCCAAGTGATTCTTGGAAAGCTCCTTAACGCTTTTCTTTCTGAGTCTTGCGGTTTCATCCTTATTAGCCTGGTACAGCCTGCCAAGCTTTTGTTCCCTGGGGCTTTGTAGGTTTTTTGCCAGGAGCCTGGGAGGTTGGGGTGTTGGGATGATTTCGGGCTGGCGGTTTAGGACTTTGGGTTTTGGGTTTGGGGTTTTGGGGTTTAGGATTTAAGCCTTCGGCTGGAGTCGGCTACTCGTAGAAGGGATGGTGGTTTAGGTGAAGGGCCAGGGGGCGGCCTTGGCAAGTGGCCTCGGGTTTCGGCTTTTCTTGGGTCGGTTGACGTATCGTAAGCCCTGGCAAGGCTGATGGGAAGCTGAAAGCCCTAAACCCATCGACCCTAAACCCCAAACCCTAAAACCCTAAAACCCCAAACCCTAAAACCCTAAACCCTACAACCCTAGACCCTAAACCCCAAAACCCTAAGAAAAAAAAACAACAGATCGACCCAAGCCCGCTAAGCCCCGATACCCTGGCCCCTGGCACCCTCAAGGGCCTCGCATGGCCTGACAAAGCTTTTAGCCGTTCACGGCTTTGGGTTTAGGGTTTAGGGCTTAGGGTTTAGGGTTTAGGGCCCCTAAGATTCCCTAAGCCGAAACCCCACGTCCTGAAGCCCCAGATCCGAAGCCCTGAACCCCTAAACTCTGCCCCCGAAAGGCTCATCCGTACTCCCTACCGTAAAATCCCTAACGCAACTGCAGAACCCACAAAAACCCAGCACATCAAAGCACGCACCTGTCGGCTCTGAGGAAGATTGACAATGCTATCAAGGAAATCTCGGATGATTGACCCTCGCTTGGATGGAGTGTGTTCTGGGCTGTAAGGGTGTAGGGTTTAACAGGTAGGGGCCTTGATGATTGGAACGGCTTGTAGGTATTACTATGTGTGTATGTATACGTATATATATATATATTATACGCACACACATACTACACCCTAAACCTTAAACCCTAGCTCGTATTATTGTTATCCGACAGCACTGGCTGTTTTAATGGGTAGCAGCCTTAGTTGTAACTTTTTTGTTATCTTAGATGTAACTTCTTTTTCTTAGATGTAACTATTTGCTGCGCCCAGGCTTGCTGCACAGCAGTGGGAAGTAGAGCTCCGCCCCTCCCCTCCCCTCCCAAGGTTTTAAACCCGGCAGGCACCTTTGGCTGAGGATGAAAACCCCAAGGAGTAAACCCGCAGGAACCTTTGGCTGAGGATGAAAACCCTAAGGAGTAAACCCAGCAGGAACCGTTGGCCGAAGACGAAAACCCTGAGGAGTATACCCAGCACGAAGCTTCTAGGAAAGACGAACAGCCTTTTGAGGAAACCCAGCAGGAACCTTTGGCCCAAGACGAAAAACCGTAAGATCTAAACCCAGCAGGAACCTTTGGGCCCAGCATGGGAGGCTCCGACATAGAGCCAAAAAAAGTCATAAGTAAGATGCATGTTTTGCCACCTTCTGCAGAGATTCGTTGTGTTTTCAGACGAACAAAGTTACAACTAAGATGTGTGGTGGAAAAAGCAGACAAGTCACATCTAAGGAGAAATACAAGATACAACTAAGCGTTCTGCCGTCTTCATGTTGCTTTTGAACCTCTTAGCGACTCCTGGGCATTTGTCTTAAAGCCCCCCTGGAGCTTCAGGGCACGGGTCTGTTCGTAGATGCGGATGGGGCGAGGGATTTTCGGATGAAGCTTCACGGTATTGCTCCGTGTCCCTAAAGCCCTCAACCCTAAATCCTAAACCCAAGACCATAAATGGAGAAACCCTAAACCATAAATCCACAACCCTAAACCTGAAATCCTGAGGCCCTAAATCCTAAATCCTAGAAGTGCTTACCATCGAGGGGTCCTGGGATTTCGCTCATATTGAGACCTGAAGCCGTTAATGAGTGTTTAGGGTCTAGGGTCTAGGGTTTAGGGGTTTAGTGTTTAGGGCTTAGGATTAGAGTCTAGAGTTCTAGAGTTTCGGGTTTTGGTTTTGCCTTGTCAGGAGAAGCTTTTTTGTTGGGGCTTGTAGGAAGCAATAAAGATAAAGCCCCCTATCATCCTAAATCCTCCGTCCCTAACCGGGAGGAAGCCATGCCATCCCTAGCGCACGCCCCAAGCCGCGGGAACTGAGGCTATTTGAATGCGCTGAACATCCTGATGACCAACAGGGCTTGCCTGGACCGCAGGGCTTCGAAACCGCAGGTGATGAAGATGTAGTGTTGGGTTCTGGCGAGAAGTTGGTGGGTTGTATAACCAACACCAAACTCTCAACTCTAAGCATGTTTGCTTAAGCCCCAAGTCTAAATCCTAACTAACGTCAGAACCCGCAACTGTAGGGACGACCATGCTAATGAACCGGTAAAGTCATTGCAGTGCATTCCCCTCACCCGCTGCAAGAGGATTTAGGGTATAGGGCTATGATTTCGGGAAATCCCCAGTAACTCTTCGAAACTCACCATGCTGAGTCCTGCACGCACGCAATATAAATAGGGGTCGACGTGCTTATAGTGATACAATGGCCGCATAGCCAGCATCAAAAACCACTCGTGGTCCTAGATTTGACACGAATCCCCGAATTCCCAATGCCACAGAAGCCCCGACCCCCACAACAGCACAATCCGCATCCTCAACCCCCAAGCCGGGATAGTTCTAAAGCACGACATGGGTAGTTGGTAGTTCTCTATATCAGGGTCCCTTTTTCAGGGTCCTTTTTTATCAGGGTGCCGTACTAGTTTGGGGGAGACCTGAATTTAGAGAGCTACCCATCTAAACCATTCTAAGCGCCAAAGACTCAACCGTAAGCCATCCGAAACCCCTATAAACTCTCAGCCCTAAACCCTACCTTAGCCCGACAGAACCTACCTTTCCAGGGTTCCTTATCATGATTTCCTTATATGGGTCCTTAAGAAGGTAGGTTCTTTGGGGTCTAGGTAAAGCCTTATTACTTCCAGCGCCCTCCCGTTGCAGGAACCCTTCAGGCACCCCACAAGCGAGCCCGGAACCCAAAACAAGCAGAAACGACGCGACAAAACTCCTAGCAGTGCTTGGGAAGGTTACAGGAGCCCACAAGGCACCTCAAATCCTAAACCCTGAACGGCCCCAAACCCCAAAGCCAACAAAAAGTGTGTAAACCCCATAAACCCGATCCTTAGCCCGACATTTAGCAACTTGGCCCTGAAAGGAAACCATCCTAAACCCCAAGCTATAAGCCCCAAGCCCTTAGACTACGCCCGCCTTTAAAGGAGCCCTTAAAGGCAGCCCCAATACCCAAAACCCTAAATCCTATAAACCCTAAACCCTTAAAAAGAACCCTTAAAGGCACCCTTAAAGGAAGCCCCAGCAAGAGATCCTAAACCCTAAAACCCTTAAAGGGAACCCCTTTAAAGGCACCGTTAAGGGAACCCCCCCAACAAGAGATCCTGTGAGGACCGGGTGGCCGATGAGCTCACCGAGACGGAGACCATGACCGGCGACCGCCTCCGGGAGCCCGGCCGCTGCTTTTTGGTTACTTTTGGGGCTTGTAGGGCTTAGGGCTTAGGGTTTAGAGTTTACAGGGTTTAGGGGTTTAGGGGTTAGGGGTTAGGATTTAGGGTTTAGGGTTCAGGGTTTAGGGTTCATCTGCATCTCACAGCAAAGCTTTTCCGGATCATGATCCTTCGGCGTTGCGCTTCCCCCCTTGCAGATGAGGACCTCCCGTGCCCCGCTGTGTGCGACGGGGTCATGGACGGTTCCGCAACCATGCGTTGGTGTGTGCCTGCGGGGGCCGACCGGGTCAAGCGCCACAATCGCCAGCCGCGCCAAAGCTTGAATCCCGAAGTTGAGAAGCCTGGCCTCCTGCCGCTGCTGGATGTGCATGGAGGCGGACTTCCAGTTCCTCCATGAGCCCTGAGTGGTAGGCCGCTGTGTTTTTCACCTTCTCTCGCGCCCAGCGATGTTCCGTCGTATTTGCGCCCGCCTGTGCCTGGGGGCGGCTTGACCGCAGCCTAGGCCGGATCTGTCCTTCCCTCGCCCGACTGCTCCTGGGGGCGATGTTGCCGGGGGGCCACCTTCCTCGCCGTAGCCGCATCCTGGGCTGAGGCCTTCACCTCTGGGTGAGGTTTTATTCCACGTGCCTTCAAGGACACGGTTTTCCCACCCGGGTCTTCTATGACGAACCATCTGAGCAACAAATATAGGGTTGTATAATTTAATATCACGAAATATCAGAATATCAAGTACGTAGTATAGTGCAAGATCAATCAAAAGTAGTAATGTAACATGAAGCTTTATATTGTAATATCTTCTAAAATACAAAGCAGTAATATAAATAACGTTATGAAACATGATGTAACATATTATGGCATAGTCTAGAAAAGATGTTATTTTGAGAATGTAAGATGATATCTAAGATGTTACATCATAGTTCTAGAGCAAATATGTCAACATATAGAACACATGGATTCGGGTGGGTTGTGTTTGGGTGTTATCTTTTTTTTTGCGTGTGTGTGTGTGTGTGTTTTTTTTGTGTGTGTCTCCTTTGTTGTTTGTTGGAGCTGCTTGTGACATGATTGTGTTGTTGTGTTGTGTTGGGGCGTGTCTCTGTTGGGTTTTCCTCGGGTTGAGGGGTTGACGTTGTGGGTTTGTTTTGTTGTTTGATGCTATCGGTGCTCTTTTTGTTGTAAAGAGGGTTAAATCCCCAAACATGATCCACCTCCCTTGACCACCCGAGATGTTCGGCTTCAGGTACCAAAGTCTCTAGTCTAAGGTCCAATATGCCACATTGTTAGGGCGAAAACATGTAACCGTAAACCCTAAGCCCTTACCTGTTGCCGGGAGGACGCCAAGCCATGATCGCGAGCTTGTAGCACCCCAGCCACGTTTCAGCACGCCCCCTAAACCCTAAATCCTAACGCAAAACCCAAAACCCTAAACCCTGAACCTGAGGCCTTGTCTCCAAAGCTTTTCCAAGAATCTCCAACAAACCTGAACTCGACTCCGCGAACCCCTGAATATTAAAACCCTGAACATCCTAAAGCCTTAAATTCCAAACCCTTTTTGGTTTAGGGTCTAGGGTTTACGGTCGGCCTTTGTTCCGAAGGCCTAACCAAGACACAAGGAAACTGCACGCGAGGGTTTCAGTGGATCCCCCAGCAATTCCAAGCCGACTTGTAGTACTACTGAGTGTAGAGGGTGAACAAGAGGTGGGCATTTGCCATACACGCGAGAATATTATACAAGCCCCAAATCCGACATAAAGCCAAAATCCTACACTGTCTGGATCTAAAGCTCTACACTTTGAACGCGTCGAAAAAACAACTAGGCCACGACATGCCCTGACCCATGGAGAGCCAGGAGATCATTGCCGAGTACGTGGAGATTCCCAGCAAGCCCTTCCGGCCAAACTTTACAGTTTGGGGTTCAGGGTTTAGGGTTAATACCTGGGGCCCTTTAAGTACTAAGACATAGACCAGGTCAAGGCTATATGATTGTTGAATCATTCATACCATAAAGTAGTGGTTGCAAGAATCCCGGCGATACACTGCAGAAAGCCGTACAGTAATGAAGATGAAGACAGCGAGGAAGCGTCTGATCCCTAAACCCTAAACCATATAAACCCTAAACCCTAAACCTTAAACCCAAAACCCTACGCCCTAAACCCTAAACCCTAATAATGGTCAAGAAAACCGACGAATCGTAGCCTGCGAGGATGCTTTCGCTTGGAGCTGCAAGATGCCGCGGTCATAACCAAACCAGGCTTTCCGGTTTACTACAGGGGCCTTTAATAGTTAGAGTTAGGGGTTTTGGGGCCCATTCTACTAACTATTATAAAAAGGAACCTCCAGTTAGAATTAGGGTTTTGGGTTTTGGGGCCCCTTATACTCTACTTAAGGAACACCCAAAACAGTATTGGTAGTCATTTCGGCCCCTAAAGTAGGGCTTTCGCCGTGCGATGTCGCAAAAGCTTTTGACCCTGCGTTGTGCGAGGCTTGCTGCCGTGTGAGCGGGCAGGGGGCTTGGCGTCTGTAGCACCTGTGCTTCATGCGAGATCTATTTCTGAGTGGATCTAACCGGAACCCTAAACCCTAAACCCTAAACTCTAAACCCTAACCGAGCGGTTTGTGTACCAGGCATAGATTCAAGTTTTCGTAGGCCCGAGACCCGGGAGCCGACAACCCAGACCGCTAACCCTAATATAGTCCTAGGTAGTACTAGGGAGACCCCTTGAAGGGGACCCTTCTAAACCCTACTTGTGGCTCTCTTAAAAGGGACCTTATTGAGAGGGTCTATATCCCCTAGGGTCCCCCTAATCCTAACTTCTATATAGATTGGGCTACTGATGGTCTTCAGCTACGGGCCGTCATCTAGTCCTCAGCAGTAGTTGTGTAGAGCATGAGGTACACCCAACATGAGGGTCTGTTTCGTACTGACATGGTAGTTTGGGGCTTGGCAGCATGATAGCGCCATGTCGAAATAGTATCACCGCCATATATTCGCTGAGGTTAAGATATGGTGCCAAACGCCTAAACCCAAAGCCCCCTACAAAGCCTGGGCCCTGAGCTTTAAAGACCAAGACGCAACAGAACTGAACTCTAAGGTGTCTCGGATGGTGCGGTTGAACTACTAGTTCCCTGAATAATCGTAGTTTTGTGGGATTAGAAACCAAAACCTGAATTCCCTGAATAGTAGTCGTTTTCTGGGATAGGGTTTAAGGCCTAGGGTTTTTAGGATAGCCCGATATTCCAGACATTGGGGTAGTTAGCCCGAATTTGCAAGTACTTTTGAGGGACAAGGCAGCTCCTAACAAATAGGTCACGCATGAGTCCGAAACAAAACTCCACCCGGACATTGGCAGAGCCAGTGGGCGACCACGCTCTGGAAACTGGAAGGAGTTTAGCTTGCAATCCGTCTGCAGGCCACAAATCGATTTCTTTGAACACGCGGTTCTTTTTTTCCTGACTTTGGCACAAGCTCAGAGCAAGTGTTAGTGGACCTGTTGCAGAAGCCAAGAATACGCACACATTTATTCTTTAGGTTCCGTATTATAAGGATACTGTCACGCACAGCAAACCCTATTCCAACTATCAAGGCGCATATTATACTATCTCCGAAATAGTGCACCGTACAGAACTCTTTAAGGCTATTACAAGGCCTCTATATCAGCTGCCCTCAATCCGAGAAGGTTGGCTGGCTCCTTGGGGGCATTTCTTGGATCAAGGTTCTTCAGGGTTTCCAGGGTTTTGATAGGTCTCTAGGTCTCTACAAGGACTCTATAAATCGGTTTCAGTGTAGGGCTTTGGGATCTGTGTGGAGCTTTCGTGCGGCACACCCCGAAACCTAAAATCCCTGAACCTGGATTTCCGAAAGTTCTTAGCCTGCGCAGGCACGCAGAAGAGCTTGTGTTTGAATTTGAGTACAGCCGACAAAGTCGCAGTTCTTAGATGAGCCGCGCTTACGAACATTTTCGGCAAAGGGACCACCGACCACGAAGCCTTCCACTTTCGCCAAGAGCGTCAAGGACTGTCGAAAGTTCATCCTCATCTGTTTCGGACTTGGCTTGGACCTTAGGACCTTAGCTTCTTGTTGTTGTTGTGGTTGTTGCTGCTGCTGCTGCTTTTTAGGGGTTCGTGTTTTGCGGTCTGTTTCCCCGGAGGGTCCACATGTACGACCATTGTGGGTCCCCGGAACCGGAACAAGGATGGTCTTTTTGGGACCCATTTCATGATGGTAGTATATGGGTAGTTCTCTAAATTAGGTTCCCTTTCTAGGCCCCCAATAGAGTACGGCGCCCGAATAAAAAAGGACCCTAAAAGGGACCCTAACTTAGAGGACTACCCATATATGGATTTGCTGGCTTCGTGAACCTTTAAAGAAGGATTCCGTGTAACTGTCGTGATGTCACTCCCTCGAACTGTACGACTGGTGCTGTGCGCATTTAGGGGCGTTAGGGTTTAGGGTTCAGGGTTTCGGGTCTAGGGTGTAGGGTTTAGTAAGATTGAACAATAAGGCAAGACATGGCCATACTGCCGTGATCTCAGTCCCTGCTAATCCAAGACATGAATGACATGTCCTCCTAACCCTGATCTGAAAATCAATCAATATATATATATATGTATATATATATACATACATACATATATACAAATAGTTATAGATAAGCAAGTCTGAACAAAAAACAAATAAAAGATGTGTGTGTGTATATATATATATATATCATACACACTTAGAGAGTCCTCTTCACAAGTTTACATAGGGGCTTCGGCCTGGCAAGCGGTCGTCGGTGTGCCCGGCTGCCCGAGTACATTCGATGTCGTTTCCTGGAGGAAAGATGCAGGAATCTGTAGACTTCTGTAGACCTACGTAAGTTCTACCCATAGACTGTGTGGAACCCCAGATGGATTGTTCTCCGAAACCACATAGTAGTAAGCTAAAACACATAAGCCCTAAAACCTTCACCTGCTTGTAACGAAGTCAAGCGTGATACCCGATGTTCTTGTGACCATTTTCCTTCTAGACACACAGTTCGCAGACGGCGAGGAAAAGATTGGGAGGTTCTTTGCGTTTTGATGTAATGTAGGCTTTATCAGGATTAAAGTTTAGTGTTGGGGGTTTCTAGGGCTTAGGGCTTCTAGGGTTTAAGGCAATTTTCCATGACAACTAGGTGCTCAACCTCCAAGCCAACTTCCGCGACCGATGACCCCTGAACACCCCAAGCCCTCCAAACCTACCAAAACTCTTATACACTACCTTTATGGAACCTTTCTGGGATCCTCGTATCCCCACGTGTCCTAGGCCCGAGAGGTGTTATAAAAAATTAAGTACAAGGCCAACAGCTTTGATCGCTTGAGATATGAACCTACCAAGCCTCTCATGCACCTGAAGCCTTGCCTCCCTGCCCCATAACATAAGAGCCTGACTAACTGTTGATGATGGAAATCCTGCATTACCTTAAGGACCCTAGGAATTATGGGTATATTCCTTGTTATGTGTAATGCAGGATTTATATCATCAACCGAATTACCCCTACCATTCCTTCGAGTTCGTAAGTATATAATATAACCAACATCGTTATCCCGATTTTTTAGGGCACTGTAGTAAACCCTACAAGACCCCTTTGGAACCCTGGTTGTCAACTTAAAGGAACCCCGAACTAAACCCGGAACCCGAGTTCTGGCGATGTATTCTAGGTCGACCTCTATGAACCAAGTCCTTGTAGAACCCGTATAGATCCCTGATAGGAACCCGCTCTGGCTACATATTCTAGTCCTTCCCTTGCAATCAGAGTCCCATATAACCCTTAGTAAACCCCTTCAAGGAACCCTTACATGAACCCGTAAACCCTAAAACCCTACAAACCCTTAAAGGGCCCCCCAAAGCCTAAGCTCCCTAAAGGCTCTGAAGGAACCCCTAAACCCTAAAGCTCTTAAAGGAACCCCTGAACCCTTAAAAACCTTAAAAGGAACCCCTAAGCAGCCCGTAAAGACGCCCTTAAAGAAACCCCCATTCTCGCTTTAGACCCCCCAGAGCCCTTACAGGAAACCCCCCTAACCCCTAAACCCTAAAGCCCTTAATAAAAGTAGCGTCATCGTAAAGAGCCCAAACCCTAAACCCTAAACCCCTAAACCCCTAAGCCCTACACCCCTAAGCCCTAAAAACCCAAAGAGAAACCCAGAGCCGACCTCTGCAAACCCGTAAAGACCCGCTTAAAGGAACCCCCTGAACCCTTAACAGCCCTTAAAGGACCCCCTAAACCCTAAAACCCTTAGAGGAACCCCAAAAACACCTTAAAAGGAACCCCTCAACCCTTAAAAACCCTTAAAAGAACCCCTAAACCCTACAAACCCTTAAAGGATCCCCATTCTCCCTTGAGAACCCTAAACCTAAAGGTTTCCCTGAACCCTAAAAGCCCCTTTAAGGATCCCCTAAGCCCTATATAAGCCCTTAAAACCCCTTTAAAGGATCCCCATTCTCCCTTGAGAACCCTAGAGTCGACCTCAGGCCTCATCTACCTCTGGAAGATTTGCACTCGAAAGAGCTGCTCCTGCAAGCTCTGCCCCGGACCTGAGATTCCGAGGCTTTCGGGTTTAGGGTTTTTTTGGGCCGGTTTAGGGTGTTAGTTTAGGGTCTTTTGGCTTAGGGTTTAGGGTTTAGGGCCGTTTTAGGATGTTAGTCTAGGGTCTTCGGGCTTAGCGTTAATGGTACATTGGGGCCGGTTTGGGTTGTTAGTTTAGGGTCTTTCGGTTTAGGGTTTAGGGTTTAGGGCCGTGTAGGGTTTAGTTTCGGGTCTTGGTCTTTTAGTTTAAGGTTTCGGGTTGCGGGAAAGAGACGATCTCGAAGGCCTGTCCTGACCTGAAATGCCGGGCTTTGCTAGGGCTTAGGGTTTCGGATTTCGGGAGTTTCATCTAAGGCTTTGATGACTAGAACGGGGTGGGGTACATGCTGCGACAATTTCGGCCGTAGGGTTTAGGAACTAGGAGCGCGTTTAAAGGGGCAAATCCAAAAAAAAAGATCCTATTCCCAAAGTCTCTATAGGGGTTTTACGTTACGGCTGACTATAGATGATTTCACTTTTGGGCTTCACTTAGGAGCCCAATAGGTAAACTTTAAACTTTTTTGGTATATTAAACGCTTACGAAAAGAAAAGTTAAGCTTTTTTGGGCCAGGGTACTGGGCAGCTAAGTTCAGGTTTCGATGTTTGATTTGTTCAGGCTTGGGATGGCCCGGAAGTACTTGGAGGATGGTTGGACTTAGCAAGTATGGTTGCGCGGTACTTCCCCCCCCCCCCAAAAAAAAAAGGTCGTAAGTATCTATATGGGAGGAGGTAGGGGGTTGCTATAGTAGGAATTCTCCGGTTCTGATTTCGGAAAGTATCCTCCATAACCGTACCTCGGGGCCCGGTTGGCTTTGCCGGTATTCTTTCTCCCTTCTAGTATCCATCCCCTTATCGTACCTATCCTAGCACCTAGGGGCTCTTTCGGGTTGGTAGAGTGTCCTTCAGGACTTTGATAGCTGAGGCCTCGTGGTTTTCGCCGGAAGACAGGGGGGCAGGCTTCAGGCTTGCCTAAAAGCATCTTCATTGCTGGAGTTCCTATAGAGGTTATGCTGCTATGTAGAGTTGTTGTAGGTGTGAGGCAGTTGATGCAAGGTTTGCGAAATGGGGCGTTTTGTCTTCGCGTCACACAACCGTGCTGCCGCCGCAGCGTCGTGCGCATTTGGGGAGGCAGCGGTGTTTGTCTCTCATGGGGTCGCCTTGAGAGCGGGCGGCACTCCTGGAATGGTTCTTGGGCGGGCATGTCGTGCCTGCACTTCTAAGTTCTAAGTGCTCTTGCACTGCTTCTACGGTATACAGCAGATACTACTTAGATCAGCAAGTCTTGAGGGTCCCATGAACGCAAGCCAAGAAAAACCATGAATTCCTTCAACCCAGACTGAAAGCAAGTCAATTCTCAGCTGTATAGGTTACTAGACCATGCTTAACAAAGCTCGTGGATCTTTAGTTACTACCCGTGGGCAAGCCTCACTGTGAAACCCTTCAAGCCCCTGCGGATAGTCTGGAATCCCTCATCCCCCCTGCACCCCAACACGCACGACACAAAGACACGAGCCTAGGGTTTAGGGCCTAGGGTCCAGGGTTTAGGGTCTGGGGCTTAGGGGTTACTTAATGCATCATGGGACTTAGAAACTAGGGTTGTGCATAAGGTAACTATACGTTCAAGTACTTATAACCCCAATTATAACCTTACTGACTAATTCCCAAGATTCTCCGAGTATGGGAAATCGACATATGGCAGCCAAAGTGGTCTGACTCTTAGAGAAGCCGTTTAGAACCCTTACAAGACCCTTACAGCTTTTTGAAATCCATACAAACGCACCCATGAACGTTATGCGACCCTCATAAAGCCATTAAAAGGGTTCGGGCTTAGGGTTTAGGGTATAAGGTGCCGTGTAGCACGTAGCCTTGTACGATCCTGAAGCCACTAAACCCTGAACCCGTTAAAACAGCATACGTATCAATGGCCCAATGACAAAAACCCAGGCTTTTTACACTATACAGAGACCCAAAAAGAGCCTATAATACTACCTTGTATATAGCAAGAACAAAAAGTCCTCAACGACGCCTAAAAGGCCGGAACCAGTATCGCACCCTGGACCTCCTCGGAGCTGGTGGTTACGGCCCGGAGAGGGGAGGGGAGAGGAGGGGAGCCAGGGTTTAGGGTTTAGGGTTTAGGGTTGTAGGGTTTTAGCGTTTAGGGGTTGAGGGTTTTAGGGTTTAGCGCTTAGGGTTGTATACATCATATTAGTAGTGGGAGCAAGTCTTTTTATGTTACATCATACTACCAGCATAATTTGGGGAGGGTATGGGTGTTGATGCTGTGGGAATTAGGGTTCCTCCTTGCTTCCCAGAGAGTAGTTCAGGAATATGCCTTACATCATGATAATATGAAGGCCTCATAACTTAAGGTATACTCCTGATCTAATAGTATACCCGGATTCATAAGATCAAGGCCCTTTTGATTTAAACTCTATTCCTTAAGTAAGGGGTATCGGATATCGGTTTCTGTGGTTTCGTTGGACGTGAGCCCTGCACCTTAGACCCTGGAGACTTCGGAATGTTTCAATCAAGGAAGAGACCTAAAATCAAAGGGGCCTTCATCTTACGATGCTAGGAACACCCCATAATTCAGGAATATAGCTTACAGACCTTAAATTGTAATCGCGATCCCCCGCTGAAGAAGTTTAAGGCCTACTCCTAAATTAAAGGGTTTTGGAGTCCCGGTGCCTGAAAAACCCTAAACCTTTAATCCCTAGAAAACTAAAACCTCAAAGCCTAAACCTTGAACCCCGAACCCTTATAAACCTTAAGCCTCAAACCCAAAAACATTGGATTGTCTTCATTCTGACTTTACCATGGTAGGCTCCGTCTATCTCGTCGAGCGGCTTCCCGATTTGGAGCGCTATGTCTCGAAGAAGCGGCTCGCCTGCTCGGAGGGATATATTTAGAATCCTATAAGGTAATCCCAAAAAGGAACTACTTAGGGGCCTATGGGTAGGGCTTGCTTTTATAATTAAGAGTTCTAGGAGTGGAATGGAGGCTTTGGGCTATAGCCTGCTTACTCTGAGGGTTACGATAAAAGGCCCTATAAAGGCTACTGCAATAAGGTTGTCGATAAGAGTTCTGTGGTATAGGGGCCTCCGCGACTGTGTATAGTAGGGCTCTTGGGTACAGCCATGGTATCTTCTAGTGCTGTTGTCTTAGGGGCTGAGTACGTAACCTTTAATTTTGGGGCTTATACATACATATATATATACATACATACATACATACATACATACATACATACAGCCTACTATACTTTAAAAGGTTAGCCTTGTTTTGGCCAGGGTACTCAGCCCCTGAGTTGTAGTAAGGAGCCCTAAGGAAGAGTGTTCTGGCAGTTATGCAGGCTTCTACACTGGGGCTTCTAGCCTCAACGTCTGGAGTGTAGCGGTTTGGGATGCCGAAGTACTGATTATTAAGCCCAGACCCACGAACCTTATCCCCAGACCAAATTCACACCATCAGCCCCACATCCTGCAAACATCCCAAAACCCTAAACCCTAAATCCTCGTGTGCCGTAGGCCTTCCCTTACGCTGGCCTAGACCCTCCCCCAAGACCTAGCCTAGGGCCCGGGGTTTCGATACCAATCCTAGCAGGACACCTATAAAGCAAGTGCACGCGCACGAGGATCCCAGTGAGGGAGATTACGGAAGTCGACGAGTACAGCCGCGAAGCCAAGGCTGGGTTTCGGGTAAGTTTCGGCTCCACCGAGAGATCTATTAAACATATCTTTTGTCTGTATATATATATATGTATATGTGTCTAGTGTATACATATATATATTTTTTTTTCAATACGTACCAATAATATAGAAAGGAGAAAAGGAATAACGAGAATGGGCATACAGTGCTTTTTTATACAAGGTTGCTCGTCGAGTGGTGTGGGATTGCTTTAGGATCTTCGGAGGCTTTGGATTAGGTTAAAACAGGATCCGCAGGCCCATGGCCTGCCACTTTCTCAGGGTATGTACTATAAATATATATATATATAGAGATATACATATGAGCGATCCGAACGAAAGAACTAGGTACCCTCAAAAAGGGGTAGGGTGTGAGCCTCTAGGTAGCACAGCCCTAAACCCTAAACCCTATAAGTAAACCTTAAACCCTAAACCTTAAAACCCTAAACCCTGAGCGTCTAGGGCCTCTAGGGATATGGGGATTCGGAGTTTTGGCCCTGGCATTCGGGAGAACTTTAAGCTCTTTGGGTTTATGGATGTGGTCTATCTTCCAAAGTTTGAACCTTTTAGGGCTCCGGCTGCTGAAGACGCGAGTTCATTAAGGGTTTAGTGCATGAGGGTCCGATTGTGAGCGTCTGCTTGTCTGCGGGTTTGCTTGTGTGTGTGTGTGTGTTTGCTCGTTGATTCTTAGGATGAGAATCCTTGGGCGTTCTCGTCGCGAGCTGTTCAACGTTGGATTGACTTAATTGTAAAAGACCTGAACCTGAACCCCACACCGCACTGTCTAGACTTTCTACACCTGAAATACAATTACTGCTGTAAACGCCGCAGTACGGTTGATGATATATATCCTGCATTGCCCATTATAAGGAATATACTATAATTCCTACAGTCTAGGGTCCTTAGTGCAGGATTTCTATCATCAACAGTAGTTACCAATATTCTTCCCTCGAGTTCCTGAGCATAGCTATACCATGATATGCCCCAACACCCAATTCTAAGCATGATGGGCATTCATTACATAGTCAAAGCCCTGAGTGACTTATCTGGTTGACAGGAGCTCGTCCTGTTGCGCCACAAGCACATTGTTTCTTACGAGGCCAGCCTCTTGCTTTGCTGCTAAGCTGGAAGCCAGAAAGTTGGGCCGTAATTATCCTCCGCCCCTTTTGGGCCAAGCAGAGGGAACCCTAGCATTGCTATTTTTTCCACAATGGTGGAGCTTTCTGATGTCTCGAAGCTCACCAAATCTGTGGCAGCTTCCACTCTGATGACCCACAGTGCCGAGCTTTCAAAAGGAAGAGGAAGAGCTGTGGCATCTTCCAACGCCTGAAGCAAAAGCTGCAGTTGTACTGTGCAACGGCAGTTTTTGCTTCAGGAGCTGGAAGTTTCCGCAGCTCTTCCTCTTCCTGTCGTAGTACTCGCCGAAGATATGCGGGTTGGTTGCTTATGTCCTTACCTACCCGCTCTCGCGGGAAGGTATGCAGGAAGGTGAGGATTGTTTCGGTCCTCCTCCGGTCTTGTGACAACGGACTTCAAGAATTAGCAATTGGTGTCCGGAACGGAAGTGTGACTGCGCCCGTACTTGGCGCTGTCACAAGGGGGACTACAGTTGCTGTTTGTCACAAGTCCTTATCGGATGTAGCAACTGGGTTCATCGGAAAGAGCAGATCCACGTCATCAGTTTTTAAAACTGATGACCCAGGTTTGCCCCTTCTCTCGAAATAGTGGCGTTGCTTGCGGCATGCATTCCACCAGCAGCCATCCTTTTCACCATTTGGCGGTCGCTACTCGCGAAGAGATGCTCATGCAAGCAAAAGAGATCCGACACTGTTGACGAGCTGCTGATTACTGGAAACGGCTTGAGCAAGGTTATTCAGCTGCAACACACGGAGGGTTGAATTATTGACACGTGTTCGCGTCTGCAGATCTGCACATTAGTCACGCGTCCAGCCTGTCCAGCGCGACACGAGTGCAAAGCCTGAGTCCTAGAAGATAGCCGTGGAGGCACCCGAATTGGCCAGATTGTTGGATTTGCACCGAGACAACGCTGCCTAAAGCTTCAAGCTTGGAGAACCCGAGGCCGGACAAACCCATCGACGATGCACACACAATCTGGAAAAGCCTCCAGACACTCTCGTGGGGTTTCGAAGGATCTCGGAAGTTACTATAGGGGTCTTAACATGTAGTGAAGTATGATGTTGTGAACTCATGTAGAAACACCAGCGGAGACCGCTGCGGCAGCAAATCTTCATGATACAAGCTACCAAGACACTTCATTTCTGTTCTGACGGTTTTCATAGGGCCAGCCAGTAGTCAGAGACAGTTGGAATTGGAATTGCGCCGTAAACCTTAAACCCCAAGACAGTCTTTCGGGCCGGTGGAACCGAAACCATAAGGGAACTTGGGATGCTTTCAGGTATTCACAACTCCCTGGTTCTTAGTAGGGAATGGGGGACTGGATCCCTTTGACAGTCCCTTAGGGTCCCCTATAAAGAACTATAGTAGTCCCAAACAACCCATTCCTCCATTCCCTGCTGAGAACCAGTCAGACAACCGAAGTTGGAGTTCGGAGTTCGAGGGACTTTGGTACGGGCTGCTGTCAAGCGCGAAGCGTTGTGGGTTGGGTGCCAGACCGAAGGATTGAGCTATCCCTTCTCCCAAAAGATCCGGGGTACTATCATGGGGGGCTACTTCCCAAATCACTATAGTAACTCTTATAGAAACCCTACCGTCGAATATATATATATATATGTACTTAGGACGTTTTGGGTGTAACATGAGATGTATGGTGAAATAAGATCCTCCGTTGTCGGACTTGAGTACGATCCTAGATCCTTCCTCGGATCCCGATTTTTGGAAGTCCTGCATACGGTACCCCCAGGAACTCCTTGTTTAGGGTTTAGGAAAAAGTAAACAGGAAGATTTCGTGCACATCGAGTACGGCGGCTTTGAGCCCAAGACGTGCGCCACCTTTGTTCGCGCTACCCGTGGCAAGGGCTTGGGGTTTTGTCGGTGTTTCGTGTCACGCCAGCACCACCGACTGCATTCCGTTGTCCACAATTTCAATAGTTTGCTACTTGGATCTCGGTGTAGTGATAGGGACGAACTTGAGGGGGTACATGGCATCCTGGCATTCCGAGCTAAATTGCCTGGTTGTTACTTACATGCACAAGCATTCCAGAATCCAGGTCCGGATCATTACTAACACAACTCCCACGAGCGCCTTGTCATCATCCCTGTCTTACAGTCTACCCTAGACCCTAGACCCTAAACCCTAAACCATACCCCTAAACCCTAAACCCAAAGGCCCATTCTGGCAATTCATGGCCATCTACCCTAGCGCCCCCTGAGAACCTTTGAGCCCGGAGTCCGAAGCCCTGACCCCCGAGGTTTCCGATCCCAATAATATAGACGAGACTAAAATTTGGTTTTGGGGGTTCAAAATGTATTATAGATTGGGCTATAGTAATATAGACAGTGACCAAAATTTGGTTTTGGGGCTCAGAATCATTGTAGACTGGGTTATAGTATCGCCACAAATGGACTGTTGTAGGGGATATTTAATTGCAAGTAAGAACAACAGTCATGCAGGCAGTGCATTAATCAGCCTTGGAAGCCTAAGGCCTGCACCCTCAACGCCTAAGCCGTAGATGTGAATGGGAACGCCAGCAGTGTAGCCGCGGCTTTTTTTGTGAATGCGGAAAGTCGGAGACCATGAACCTCAAAACGCTGTGGCCGCGGCTCAAGTTGTTTTACTTCTGGTCCTTCCCGAATTTTGTGCCCCTGAGCGCGATGTCTCTGCCGTTGCCTCGGAGGGGTGAAGCCGTACAAGGCTTCGGGCCACATCTAAACGACGAAACCTAAACATGAAAAGCTCCCCTTAGCTCCGCCGCAGAAACGCACAAAGAAGCCGGTTCAGGGTTTAGGGTTTAGGAACAACAGCACGGCAGGAAGAGCTGTACGTCATGAGTCCTCAGGGCTTTGCTTCCAAAATCTTTCCGAGCTCCATGTTTGGAACCTGAAGCCCTGCGCCCTCTAGGTAAGGAGACTGCCATGGCCCGCATACCCCCCCAGACCCTGTATGCTAGTATAATTGAATCATGGCCCTAAACTCTAAGCTCGAAGCCCCGACATCTCAAACTACAGCCCGAACGCCTAACCGGTTAAGGTGCAAACCGAAACTCTAAACCCTCAACCCCTGAAGACGGGCATCGCAAACTTTGACCGTCAATTGGAAAAAACCCTACGTTCGAAGCACCTGAAAGAAGGCCCAAGCCCCGGACTGCAAGCTAAAGCCCCCTACCTCACTGGCTGAAGTCTCACAAGAGCCATAAACCCTAAACCCTAAACCCTAAACTATTCATAAACCGCTAGCCTGAAGCCGTAACTAAAGCCTGGGGTAAGCTCCGAAAACCCAAATCGTAGCCCTTTTCAGCTCTGCGGGGGCATCATCTAGAGTACCTAACCCTAAGGCTCCAAGGACTCATATTTTAAGGCGTTTGGGCCCAAAGACCCTACTATATAAGGCTTTTCGGGCTCTTTTGAGCCTTAGGGTGAGAGTTGCTAAGCATCCCCTAAGCCCGAAACCCCTTAACGATTTACATGAGACCAGGGTTTCTTGACCAGGTTCCTACACTTAGCCCGAAACCCCTTAACCCTACATGAGACCAGGGTTTCTTAATCAGGTGCCTACATTAGTGTTGCAAGGTGTCCTATGGGACCCTTGCCGCAGGCTTCCAGGTTCTTAGTGTCAGGAAACTCCGGGACGTGCCGGGCGTTATCGCATGTTTTCCTAAGGGTTGCAAGGGCCCAATACTACTTATGTACTTGGGTTTCGGATAGTAGCTATGCAGGTTAGTATTTGGGAGAGTATGTGAGCATCCGGTACTTGGGCCTCAAGGGTTTGACTGTGGTGAGGTGAGGTGGTTGTCTGTGCATCACAGCGCAATGCTTCGTGTCCCGATAGTAACTGTTACACTCTCAGACCTTCCAACCCTTCTTTAGGATAGGAACCATAATCCCTCTTTAGGATGGGAACCTTAATCCCTTTTTCAGGGTCCACTTTGGTCCTTAAGGGAGAGATCCCTTCGTTAGGGCACTTGAAGAAGCCATCCTTGTGATCAGGTGTCCACATGGGTGATAGGGTCCCTTTTTTGGTCCCGAATATAGCACGGCACCCTTGCAAAAAGGACCTCAAAATAGACACTACCCATAAAGTACCCTTGTAGAAACCGCATAGAAGCCCTTATAGACCCCTTTAATTTAAGGAACGCCAAAAGGGATCCTAACTTAGAAAACGACCCAATATAAGGGCCTTCATAGTTGGAATAGGATACCCTAAACCCTAAACCCCACAGATCCCCAAAGGGACCCTAACTCAAAGTTAGAAAACTCTCCCCGCATTGTAAAACAAGTTCTCTTCAAGGGAAGCCCGAGCTCGGCTATCTCGGCTAGCTCACGTTTGCAGTTGAGGGTTTAGAGTTTTAGGGTTTAGGGTTTAGTGTTTTGGGTTTAAAGTTTTGGGGTTTGGGGTTTAGAGTTTTAGGGTTTTGGGTTTAGAGTTAGGGTTTGGGGTTTAGAATTTTAGGGTTTTGGGTTTAGAGTTTTAGGGTTTGGGGTTTAGGGTTTAGGGTTGAGGGTTGAGAGGGTTGAGAGGGTTGAGAGGGTTTAGGGTTTTAGGGTTTTGGGTTGAGGGTCCAAATCCTAAGCTCCACCAAAACCATTCTGCAAAACCCTTGAATCAATCAGCGCCAGTTGTTGTTTTTTTGCAGGGACCTGACAGTTTTGGTAGCTGTTGTGTACGGTTCGAAAGGTCTTGTCGTAGCAAGTCCGAATCGCCACAACAAGCCCTCGCGAAACCCCTGAAGTAACGAGTACCCATTAGTTTTTCTGGCGGTGGCTCTTTAAAGTTTTGGTATTTGTAAGGAACATCCAAATTATATAAGGGGCGCGTTGTCAATTAGAAACCCTTAGCTGTAATCACTTCGATTTTGCTGGAGGCCAACCCCGGATGGCTTCAAGACAGAGGCGCGGGCTGAGTGTTTAATAGCGGGGTCCGAAGAATTCCCAACACTGTGCCGAAGCGCTCCCTACCATAACGTTACGATCATATGTCCCCAATATTACTCCTCAGGCTCCCTTATTATAACTTATTAACTATAAAGAAGCCTCAAATTCCTAATCTAGTTATTACGGGAATGGTCTGCACCTGCCCCCCCCCGGCCAACTCCGAGGCTCTTAGAACATGTCTTACTTGGTTTAAGGGTTTAGGGTTTAAGGCTTTTAGTTGGTTGCTGTTTTTTGGTGTATCGCGATGTCCTGAGGTCCCAATACAAAACTACCAGTTGTGAGGCGCTTTGCACCCATATGTTAATAGGGATTGGCATTCTTCCAGGTCCACGACGTGAGAATTGAGTGCTTGCTGCAGCTCGTTGATCGTGGCACGACATGACAGCCTCAACATTAAACGCCATGATCCTACGCGCTAAACCCTTAAACCCTAAACCCTAAACCCTACGCCACTCAGCCGAGCCATGATCCCTTCATGTTCTTTCTCAACAACCACTTCAACCCGAGCCCTCGACCTAAGCCCAAATTACTCTATGCTAAACCCTAAACCCTATCCCTAAGGCTCTACGGACTCATATTTTAAGGCTTTTGGGCCCAAATACCATAAGGTTTTTGGGCTAGTTTGAGCCTTAGGGTATAGATAGAGCTTGTATAACTTTAGCTGTGTCTCTACGTTTATCCAAAAACTAGCAGATGGTGGTACAGAGTTGCTGGTTTAGGGTATCCAAATGTACCAAAAACCATTCAGAGTGTATTGAAGGGGCGCAGAATTACCAGTACTCTGCCGTTGGGTTCCTTGTTCTAACCACACCCTGTTCTAAATCATTACCCCCAAACCCCTAAACCCTAAAGCCCTAGAGCATAAAGGCCCCGACGTTAGTCCTTGAGATCTATGATCCGTTATCTGCCTACTCGGGACCCAGTAGGGTTTAGGGCTTAGGGTTTAGGGTTACAGTCTCTCTTGGAAGACAACACCTGGACCCTCTAAACCCTAAACCCTAAACTTAAATTTCTGTACGTATGCTGAGCCCTCGCTTGGAAGCCTTCTTCGGCTCCAGTAACTCCAGTAACCGAGCAACCAGATCGCCAGTGAGCTTTGATTGGTTGCATCAAAGTAAGTTTGCATCTTATTGGTACGTTATGACGTTCTGAAGAGCAATCGCATCAGGGCTGTTCCTGTTCAAGCTATGTCTTTGCGTATCGATGTGGGGCTGGTCAGCGGCAGAACGGTGTCGCTGGAAGTGCAGGCAGATGCATCAGTGGCCTCCCTGAACCAATGTGCCCAGACTGCTCTGGGAGTTGGCAAGGGAAGGCTTTTGAACTCTAACGGCCAGGTCTTGGATAGGCTGGCGACTCTTCAAGAAGCCGGCTTGGAGAACGGAGCCGTGCTGACCTTACATGTGCAGCAGGTGCAGCTGGCAGCCTCAAAGAAAGGTGATGCTGGCCTTCAAGCTGCTTTCGCAGCTATTCTGGGTGATGGATCTGTGGTGACACTAGGTTTCCCAGTAGTACCTTCTAGCCTGGGTCTTCCGACTAAGAGTAATAGGAATAAACATTGAGGGGATACTGGGCTACCAAGGACATGGGGCGCTGTTGGTTATGGAAGCGACAGCAGTTCTGTGCAAGATCAGCTGAAAGATGTGCGGCATATCCAGGCTTCGGCAAGGGCTTTTGCAGCCCTTCTGGGCGATGGCTCCGTGGTGACTTGGGGCGAGGTAACTTGCGGTGGCCACAGCACTGCCGTTCAAGAGGAGCTGAAGGATGTGCAACAGATCCAGTCTTCTGATCGTGCCTTTGCGGCTCTTCTTCGAAACGGTTGCGTGGTGACCTGGGGCTATGCTCGGCGTGGTGGTGACAGCTGTGCCGTCAAGGAGCAGCTGAGGAATGTCCGGCAGATCCAGGCTTCTGTTGGTGCATTTGCTGCACTCCGCTGCGACGGATCGGTGGTGACCTGGGGCGATCCCGATTCCGGAGGCGACAGCAGATGTGTGCAGGATCAGCTGAAGGACGTGCTACACATCCAGGCGAACAGTCGTGCTTTCGCTGCCATCTTGGCTGATGGATCAGTGGTGACTTGGGGTGATGCCTATCATGGTGGTGACAGTGCTGCTGTGCAGGATCAGCTGAAAGATGCGCAAGCAGTCCAATCTTCTACCCGTGGATTTGCGGCGATTCTTCGCAATGGCTCCGCTGTGCCTTGGTAGTACAGTACATAACCTTTCAGTGTTTGGGGGGGTTGCGATAACTGCCTTCTATATAACCCCAAAGGTTAACACCATGGGTTCCTCTAGGATACTGGACAAGTAAGGTGACGTGGGGTTATGACGGGCGTGATCCCATCTCTGGGTGCCCTATGCAGGTTCTGAAACTAGGTTCACCTGTAGTACCCTTTTGCCGTTTTTACTTGGGCGTCTCATTATTGAAGCGGAATATTACGATAAAGGGTACCCTTATTATTAAGGAGTTACTGGGGAACCTAGGAAAGACGTTCGGCAGATCAAGAGCTGTGGAAGAGCTTATGCTGCGATCCTTGGGGATGGATCTGTGGTGTGCTGCTGGGCTCTTGCTAAAGAACTTAATGTAAGTTGCCTTATATATATATGTTTATTTGTTTATTTGTTTATATATATATAAGTTTTATATAAGGAAACCCTATTATGGTTTTCAGTTAGAAATGCTGCTTAAGAAGAGCCCAGGCTGGGGCAGTCGTCGGGCTGGTAGCTGCAAGACCGTTGAGGCGCGGCTGAAGCTAGGTCCCTGAGTAGTACCCTTTTTTGCCCTTTTTATTTTAGGGTTTAGGGTTTAGGGCCCCCTTACTAAAACCGAAAAGTAGGAAAAAGGTACCCTTATTATAAAGAGGCTACTCAGGAACCAAGGAAGGGTGTGCAGCAGATCCAAGCCACTTCGGATTCTTTTGCTGCTATCCTCTCGGATGGCTCGGTCGTGACATGGGGAGAGGAGAATTATGGGGGTGACAGCAGCCACGTCGAGGCGCAACTGAAGAATGTGCAGCAGCTTCAAGCCACGGATTTTGCTTTTGCTGCTCTCCTCGAGGATGGATCTGTGGTGACCTGGGGCACTTCCGGCTGTGGTGGTGACAGTAGTTCTGTGCAACAGCACCTCCATGGGGTGCATCAGATCCAAGCTTCGCATCGTGCGTTTGCCGCTATCCGCAACGATGGATGTGTCGTGACTTGGGGTGATGCCGGATGGGGTGGCAACAGCCACGCTGTGCAAGGCCAGCTGAACAGTCGTCCGCTTTGATAGGCACAGAGCTCATACACTTCATATGCAACGCGACCAAAACAAGTCACGGGGATTCCGTCCTGCGCGCCCCTTACAATAGGCCTAATTCGGGTTTTGGTGAGTGCATGTCGGAAGATTGGTTGGTCTTTTGGGTGTGGGGTTCCTGCGTTCGGTCCCTAGAAGCCTAGAGCCGACAGACATGTTCAGCCTCAATTCCTTAAGAAATGCACGCATGGTGCTCTCCTACGGCTTTCGGTACAGCTGAGTCGGAGCCTCAGTTCTAAAATAGGAAGTGCTTCCACACCCGGCGTAGATGGCTGTCGCCATCTCCCACCTCTCTTGCCATGAACCCTATGGCCCTATGTGTAAGTGTCATTGTACGATATCCCCAACACTTCTTCGGAGTAGAATGGCTCCTCTCTTACATCCCACACCCTAAACCTTAAACTTCAGGCACAAGCGCAAACAAATCAGTTTTACTCCAAACATATAATCCTAAACCCTAAACCCTAGGGCCCTAGGTCACCCTAAACCCTAAACCCTATTTATACACCTTGGGTCACCCCAAGCCCTAACCCCCTAGCCCTAGGTCGCCATAAACCTTATAAACCCTATTTATAAACCCATAGGTCACCCTAAACCTTATAAACTCGATTTATCCCTAAAGCCTTATAAACCCTAAACCCTAGGTCACCCTAAAGCTCTAAACCCTAAACCCCTAACCCCTACAAGCCCTAAGTCACCCCATTTATCCCTAAAACCTTTATAAACCCTAAGCTACCAGAGCTGCCTGTGTCTGGAGGCTGGGGAGTGGACGGAGGAGGCCAAGGAACGCTTCTTTGGGGCGAAGAACGAGGAGGCGCCGAACGCGCGAAACCTTAGAAGGAGGTTTTGGGGTTTTGGGGTTAGGGTTTAGGGGTTAGGGTTTGGGGTTGAGGGTTTGGGGGTCTGGGGGTTTAAGGGTTTTGGGTTTAGGGTTTAGGTACCTGTGGCCCAACAGACCTACCTTTCTAAGGAACTCTATATAGAAACAAGAATAAGGAACCCCAAAAACGCAAGTCTTTTCGGCTACAGTGGCTACAGGTATAGTAAGCCCAGGAAAAGTTGGAAGCCGGAGTAAGGACAAATAGTGATTCCCTATGCATTCTACTCTTAAGGATTGAGGCGATTGGGTTTTTCCAACTATCGAGTCTCTACCGGTAGGGTTTCAGGCTTTTAGGGGCTTAGGGCTTCCGGGAGGGGGTTCCTCAGCAATTCTGCTTGCCTCAAGGGCCCTAAAAGAGGGGCTCGGGGCTTGATAAAACTGTTGGCCTGAGTGCTCTCAACAAGGTACCTTAACCAGCCAAAACACCCACTTTTTTTGTGTAGGTCCTTATTGTAAGCCCGAATACATGGGATTTCTAGGGACCCTTACCAAAACAAAAGTAGGTTCTGGTGGGTTAGGGTAGGGCTTTAAATCCTCAGAACCGGGGTTTTTTTTGAGGGGAAAAGTTATGCTAGAATGCTGCAGTCGGGCTTTGGGGTCTTGAAGGCCCGATGGGCTGAGGGCTCTGGGGCTTGGGGTCTAGAGGGTTTAGGGATCTTAAGACTTATAGGGCTTAGGGTTTAGGGATCTAAAGACATAGGGGCTTAGGGTTTCGGGATCTTAAGACTTAGGGATTAGGGTTTAGGGATCTTAAGACGTAGGGCTTAGGGTTTAGGGATCTTAAGACTTAGGGTTTAGGGTTTAGGGATCTTCGGGGACAGGTTTTGGGGTTCAAGGCATCTCAACCGTAGCCTTTTATGCCTTAAGATCTTGTGTCGTCAAAAGCTCCATGGTTTTGATCGGCGCTCAGACAGACACTCCTGGGTGGGGTTGCACGGTTTTGAGGATTAGGGGGTTGGGGTTCACTATACCTTTCACTATACCTTCAGGTTGTCAGGATTTGCCGGTTGGGGGTTATGGGGTGCTGTTTCTTCCAACAGCTTCCAGGGATGCTTCCATTTATATAATGGGGAGTTTGAGAAACGGGGACTCCATAAAGACGGCAACAGTCAAAATTCTCTATGGCAATTTCTGCCCGCAGATCATTCAAGCATTGAAAGACTAGAACGTTTCGTGATCAAGTGTAACAGTGCATCGGTATACCTCTTCACGCTTATAACGGTAACCTACCGTAAGAACCCCAGAGCCACAATGCTATCCCACCGCTCGAGAACACCTTAGTAAGAAGCCCCAAAGTTTGAAAATCATTGTGAATCCCGCAAATGGGGAATCACTGAATGTCTCAAGCTCTTGCCGCACAGGCCATGAAGAAGTGGGCTGACGGACAGCCACTTGGATGGCATACAAGCTGTACTTCATCCCTCCGATGCGGCGTTTTGCTCACCATTGATATGCTTCAGGCCGTACTCACGAAAAAAAACATAAGCTTTGCCTACTTTCTATGTTGCAGTCCATGACGCAACTCCGTGTTGTTCACTCTTTCTGTGGTCAGGGCCCTCGAATCTAAAGCGAAGAAGCTTTACGTATAAGCTTTCCCACGTGGCGAGTCGAACCGGCTCTACTCGCAGACGCTTAGACATACCCTGAAGCTTCGAAACCTCAACACCAAACCTGAAGGTTAGAGTTTAGGGTTTTCGGGTTTAGGGTTCAAGGTTTAGGGTTCAGGGTTTAGGGTTAAGGGTTTTAGGGTTCAGGGTTTTAGGGTTCAGGGCTTTAGGGGTTTAGGGTTTAGGGTTTAGGGTGTAAAACAGCCTGAAACCAGCCGAAACGGCGTATGAGCCGTAGTATGAGCCTTAAAACCATACCCCAAGCCCTCTTGGAGCCGTTCGCCTTCAAACTCCACTAATCCAAAAGCCCGGACAAGAAAACCCAGACGCCCGAAATGTAAGAACCGACTGCCAGAAATGAAGCCTAAAGCCCGAACGACACCCGTAAGCCCGAAATGAAACCCAAACCTCGAAATAAAACCCAAGAGCCCGGAACCCTAGCCCTGAACTCATAGGCCCCTAAGCAGTTCCTTTTTGCGGTTTATATTTAGAACCCTACAAGGTAATCCCCAAGAGTTGCCCTTATAGGAGCCTTATGGAAGGTTTGTATACCTTATAGAAACCTTATAGAAGCCAGTATATACCCCAAACTCCCCTAAACCCTAAACCCTAAACCCTAAACCCTAAACCCTAAACCCTACCCTGTAGTTTCCTTTACTTTAAAGGGCTTGCGGAACTAACGGCAAGGAGAGCCTCCTACAAGGATGAAAGCTCGGAGAAGGGCAAGGAGAGAGCCAGCTTTTGGATTAGTTTATTAGGGTTTAGGGTTTAGGGTTAGGGCTTTGAGTTGAGGAACAAGAGTCAATGAGCGGTTTTTTGTTTATTGTAGAGGGTCTTATAGGATCTGATATATTTGTCATTGTTTTTTTTCCAAGGGGGTTGTGTACTTGCAGGCGGGATCCTATTGAAGATCAGATTCCAGGCATTTCTTGGGCCCGGTAACGTATGAAGCTCCTTTTTTCTTTGGGGGCTCCTAGCCCCAGGATTTTGACGTTTTGGGTTTAGACATTTAAGGTTTAGGGTTTAGGGTTTAAGGTTTAATTACACCAAGCTTAACATTCTAGAGGATGAAATTGCTCAAGATGGGCGAGCCTGAAGACACCTGAGAAAGCCAGGAGAAAGTCTACATCATCTGGGATCATCGTACTCAATGGTGTACAAGTACTAAGTTTTTTCAAGAACGCAGAAAGCCACAGCCTCAACGAGTTGTGAAGCAGAGTTGTATGCCGCCATAATGCGGCCGATCGAGCGCCGCCGTTTGACCTCGCCTGGGTCGAGCTTTCCTTTGCGGCGCACGACGACTGTCAGCCCGGTTTCGACCCTCAGCCTGCCGCCGGGCTGGCCCCTCCTCGGGCTGCCAGACCGCCTTATCAGATGCTCCGAAGGCTGCGATCCTAGCGCGTCCAAAATGGCCCACGGTGGCCCAGCTTGCCCAGCACAATGACCGAGATCGTGGCGAAACTCAGCGACCAGCTCGCCCTCTTGCAACGCGGTGCCGCGGCCGCCCCAGAGCCCGAACAGCAGGCTTCAACACAGGCCCCAGTGCAGTCCCTATGGTTTTTTCCCCCCACCCCATTTTTCCGGCCGCAGATTTGCCAACCCCGGTTTAGGATTTAGACGTCTTGAGGTGTTAGAGAAAAGATCTTGAAAACACATCCCTCAAAGCGGCCTCCTGTCCTTAAATGGGATCAGATTGTTCCTAGGTAGTATTAGGGAGACCCCTTAACGGGGACCCTTCTGGACCTTATTGAGAGGGTCTATATCCTCAAGGGTCCCCTAATCCTGAGCCTAAACCCTAAACCCTAAACCCTAATCCTAGCTCCTTATTTTTTGTTTTCGAGAAATTCACAGTGTTTGGATCATTGAAAAGGGCTCTTGTTGAGGGCTTCTAGGGGTGCAGCTGTGTGTAGGCCAGTTACTCGCCGAGTAGCCGATGAACTTCGGCAGGTCGCCGTGCATTGTCTGAGGGCCTTGTTTCACCATATGGGACTTTGCGAAGATTAAGGGTACCTCATTTTGGGGTCCTTATAAGAAGGATCCTACTATTCAGGGTACTATATTAGGGTCCCCTATTTTCGGAAACCCCCATACTATCTGTTTGTAGGAAGGGGCAGTGGTGGGATGGGGCAGTGGGGCTTAGTGGCGGGGAGATAAGCTGAAATATCATAAGGGGCCAGGGTGGGATGCCGAGACTTTGTAAACAATGTTCGCAGACTTTAAGGGTCGGATTAGTTTGCAAAGATGATGCCTAATTATTAAGATTTTCAAGGCCCTTGCACTAGATGTTAGAGTTTGCGTTTTTGGAGTCTCAACAGCTTTTGAGAGTGAGTGCTGACATGTGCGCAAGGAGCTGAAGGCCAAGTATCCCACGGAGGAGGTCCCCAGCACTGAACTAGGTTTAGGGTTGAGTCAGGGATGCTTAATTATTGGGATGATGGTCGGCTTCGAATCAGCTGATGGGTTATCGCACATTCACTTGTGATGACCCTTTCAAGAGGGAACAACTATCAACGTTTAGCAGCTCTCGATGCTGCATCCTAGAATGCTACAAAGCACAAAAGCCCTTCCTCTGAAATCGTGATTCTGCGAGCTGGGCCCAACACTCTTTGATTTCGTGACGTAGCACTGCAACGCAATCTCTCCCCCCACTACTTCATTGCTCGAAAACCCTCAAAGCCTAAACCCCAAGCCTAATGACCCTGAACCTTTGCCCCGAAGTCTAGGCACTGCACCCCTAACATCATAATCTTAAAGTCGTAAGACTCCAAGTAGCTCAAAGTAGGTTTTATTTTTGTTGACTTTAGGCCTCAATGTAGATTATATATAATGTCCTCGGGAACCCTACGGATAGTATTTTGAATACTCGTGCCCCTATACTACGGCTCTTGGGTGTTCTTGTTCCGTGTCCTAGTAGAACGGTTAGGTCCTATCCTAGAGCCCAAGAATACGAGTCCTTGGAGCCCGAGCAGCGAAATTAACCTGAGCAACCCTAAACCCTTAACCCCTAAACACCCATACCCTTAGAGGAACCCAGTTGCCAGGACTTGGAAAAGTCCATCAAGGACTGGACCTTTGCTAAGGAGCTTAATTTAATGTTAAGTTACCATAACAGGGGTCTATTCTAAATGCATCGGGTTCGCGAGTTAAGGTAACTTAAATTGGATCCCCTCACAAAACCAAAGGAGAGGGACCGTGGGTTGTTGGGGCCTTAGGGCTTTGGGGTTTCGAGCTTTAGCGCTAGGGTTCAAGGACGTTTAAGGTTGGAGGGTTCAGGGTTTTTAGGGTTTCGAGTTTTACGATTTAAAATTTAAGGTCTTGTGTTTTCGATAAGTTCTTACCATTCCTTAATTTGTCCTGCAGACAGCCCTGCGGGGATGTTTAAGCAAGATCTGCCGTCTATCGATCTAGGGGGGTGCAGCAAGAGGGGCATACAGCAGCTGGCAGCAGACTCTGAGCAACAAGGCAGAGACTTGTCCGGGGAGAAAGAAAGTCCAGGATAGGTACACTTCAGCAGTTTGCTTAAAAGGATCAGGGCGCCACCATAAACCCCAGACCGAAGCCCAAAGACCCATCTGTACCCACATGACGCCTACACGTTTAGGGCTCTTGCTACTTGGGGGTTTCCGAAAATAGGGGACCCTAATATAGTACCATAAATAGTAGGATCCTTAGTATAAGGACCCCAAAATAAGGTACACTAAACCCTAAACCCCTCAACCCTAAATCCTAATTTTCGGAAAGTCCCACTTTTTCGTCATTCCTTTCCCCAGGCAAGAGGTAGGCTTTTAATGGGGCCAGAGCTCAGCCTTTCAGGCGAAGCTTGTGGGTTACCAACACTATTCCCTGAAACTGCGTATTATTGAAAGGTCAATGAGAACATGAATATTATATACCAGTTTAATATGGCATCTACATATAGTATACTATATGTATATATAGATAGAACATCTCTCTCTCTCTCTATATATATATGTATATATATGTATGTTTATCTTTGTTTGTTTGTATATATATATATTCTTATATTTATAATGATGCAACATATGTATGTATGAAAACACACACACATGTATGTATATATATATAATATCACATATACATGTACAAATAGTTAGTAATAACCCATGGCCCCGAAGTCTGTTCCGATCATCAAGACCCCTTAGGCAGGGGCTGAGGATTTCATTACCCTAAACCCTACACCCCTAAGTTTAAAAGACTGAACCCCAACCGAGGGATCACTATGTTCGGTCTTCGGTTTGATTTTGCCTGAAGTCGTGCATCGAGTTTGGGCTGCCCTGAACGCAAGGCGCAATACCTATAGTTGCATACAGCGGTATCTACGAAGCCAAATACATGATGACACACAATCAAGATTATCAGGTCATTAGATAAAAAAAGCCAAATGTAGACAAACAAGCCAAGACCTCGATTGCACATATAACGTATAGGTGTACATACATCGACATGCTTCATGCCTAGTTTTATTTACTGGAATTTCTTGGAATGACAGCTGTCAGGACATGTACCAGAAGAAGTGGGATGCTCTGCTGGGCAAGGCAGCAAAGCGCCTTGGACCCCTTTGAGTGGCTCAGGTGGTTTAGGGTTTAGGGGTTACGTGAGTTCAGGTAATGTGTAGGGTTTAGGGTTTATAGGCAGTAGGGTTTTAGGGGTTTAGGGTTTAGGGTTTACATGCATTTACAGGCTGTAGGGTTTAGGCAAAGTGTAGGGTTTAGCGTTTACAAGTATAGACCGCAGGTGTTTTTAGGGTTGGGGCTTACAGGCTGCAGGGTTGAGTAAAGTGTAGGGTTGCTTGCATACGGAATGCTCGATGACACGGCTCTTATTCCAGTCTCATACAGTGCTGGGCAACTTTCCTTTTCCTCGTGCAGTTTCGTGGCAAACCCTCTTCCTACCGGCCCCATGAGATGTGGGTTCAGTGCAGGGCTGATTTGAGTCCGACGACCTTGGCGTAATATGCATTGGCAGTCTCGAAGATTTGCCTTAAACTCTAAACCCCCACGACCTGAGCCCTAAATCCCTAAACCCCTTAACCCTAAATCGTATTTGATGCCTGATTAGGGTTTAGCCTTGTGCCAACCTCGGGTGTTTTGGGGCTTAGGATCCTGAGTGTCATTGTCAAGTACTTTGCACTGCTTGGGCACCCTGAACCGTCACCTATGTACCTGCAAAGTAGAAAGCATGATTCTATGGTAGTAACTAGGGAAGTATCCCCCCAGAACAGTACATGGGACCCTTTGGGAAGGCCAAGATCTTGAAATGCTCCGAACCCGAAATCGCCACACATGACTGTTGATGGTAGAAATCCTGCATTACCTTAGGGACCCTAAACTGTGGGAATTATGGTATATTCCTTATAATGTGTAATGCAGGATTTATATCATCAACCGTAAAACCCAAAACCGGCGCCCAAATAGACCCTCGACTTTGGAAAGCCCGAAACCCTGAGCGGTTTGAAGCATCCACAATTCTTACACCTCAAGCCTCCGTAAACCTTATGACCCCTCACATTGTTTGAAAACCCAAAATGAAAACATCGCGCCTACTTTCACAGGTGCCCTCGAACGTTCTTCGACATTGAGATCGGCGGGGAGAAGGCGAGACTCTGACATATAGGGGCTTGAGTATTTGGGAAGGCGGTTTTATAAGGCGGCTTTACTTCACAGGGTGTTACCCTAGGCCGAGACCCGAGGCACTACTACTGTTCTGCGTCGTGTAATTCAGGGCACCGGATTGTTTAACAGGGCGAGAGAAGCCAAAATAGCTACTAATATTATTCATTGAGGAATTATTCTTCTTAACGTTGTTGCTATGCTATAAAGGAGATCAAAACCCTATTCCAATGATTAACGCCGCTATGGTAGTTCGGGGCTCTGGGCCCATCAGCCCCAGCTCTTACAGCTAGCACGCAAGGACCGAGATCTTGAACAAAGGCTTCGGGGTCCGGGGCTTGGGGTTAGGGTTTAGGGTGTAGGTTATAGGTGTAGGGTTTAGGGTTTGGGCTATAGGGTTCAAGGTTTAGGGTTTTAGTTATAGGGTTTAGGGCTCAAGCCTTGGGATGGTCCTCAAGAGGGGCTTTTTTAGCCTACAGTGACGGGTAGTCTAGACATGATATGTATGATCCTAAGTCAGTACCAATGATAGAGATCCTAGTCCAATCATTCCAATGATTAAGGCCCCTTACTGCCCTAAACCCGAAACCCTAAATACCCTAGGCCCGAAACCCTAAACCCTAAACCCTGAATGATTACGACAATAGAAGCCCTACTCCAATAATTCTACGCCCCAGACTGCATTGTAATGGGAAGCTGGGGCCGACTTAGAAGGCCCAAACATTTGCGGCATCGGGGTTTAGGGTCGGGGGTTCCGGGTTTAGGGTTTGGGGTTTAGGGGTCTAGTAGTTTAAGTTCAGGGCTTAGGGTTTAGAGTTTAGCGCTTTAGGGTTTAGGGTGGTGGCTCGTTCAGAATCCCAGGTCTGCGACACTTGTGTTTCGGCTCTTCGGAAGCTCGTCGGTTCTCGCAAGCGATCGAACGATGACTCTGAGAGTCTCAGGGTCAACAAAGCAGCCACCAGCTCGATATACTGCGCGGTTGAGATGCGCCGATATAAAGCGACCTGAAGACCCGCCTCCATGTGGGTAGGTCAAGATTTGTCAGTTCATTTCCGACTGGGGCGCGTGCGAAAGGGGTTGAACGGCTTGATGGTACAGCTAGCTAGTGTTTACTAGGAGCTTTGTCCAATTGAAGTTTGGGAATCAGAAGATACTCAGCCATCCTAGACCGTGATCTGAACCTAAGACCCGTTCTAGGCTGGCCGCATCATCATGATGCTGCGCGGCGATGTGGTGCCGAAGACAGCGGAGAACTTCCGAAACCCGAAGCTGATTAGAAGCCTTCAAAGTCGTAAAAGGGCTAGCTGCCGAAGCTCTGGGGGCTGGTGTTTCGGGCAGAAGCTCACTAGACGCCACAGGATTCAGGACTAATTTAACCTACCAAAACTCTAAAGCCCTAAAACTCTAACACCCTAAACCCTAACACCCTAAAACCCTAAAACCCTAAACCCTAAAACACTAAAAAAACCCTAAACCCTAAACCGCAAGACAGGAATTGTTTGAGGTTCAAGGGTTCTGGTAGATTTCTTCTGTGGGGTACTAAAAACGGACTTCAGGGTGGTTTAGCTAATTTATATTGTTGAGGCCCGTGCATTTCAAGGCTATATTGTGTTTAGGACCCTAAGTAGTTCCTTCTTGGGATTACCTTATAGGATTCTAAAGATAAGCCCACAAAAAGGAGCTGCTTAGGGGCCTATGGGTATGGTAACTAGGAGCTGGGCTGCGATGTTGCAGGGTTGCCCTGGACTCCTCCCTAAACCCCAAACCCCAAATCCTAAACCCCTAAACTCCTTACACCCCTTAGCCCCTAAACCCCTAAGCCCCTTAACCCCTTAACCCCTAAACCCCTAAACCCCTAACCCCTTAACCCCTTAACCCCTAGAGCCCTACAAACCTGCACCCCTAAACCCCTAAAAACCTACACCCCGAAACCCTGAACCCTGGACTCCTTGGGGTAGCTTTGACGCTGCCGGAGATCGGCTCCGCTGCAGCGATCTTCAAAGTTTAGGGTTTGTGGGTTTTGGGGTTTAGGGGTTTAGGGGTTAGGGGTTAGGGTTCAGGGTTTTAGGGTTTAAGGGGTTGGGGCTTAGGGTTTAGGGTTTACCTTCGGGAGAGGAGGGATTGGGGTTCACTCCCTGGTTTTTCGCAGGGAATAGGGGAAGGGATCCCTATAATGGTCCCATAAGGGGTCCCCTTGAGCAGTCCCAATAACCAATTCCTCCGTTCCCTTTAAGCTGGAGATTCGCGGCTGTAGAGCGGGGTCGGGGTTTGAGGATTCGGGCTTTAGGGTTTGGGAGCGTGCATGAGCTGAACTTTAGAGATACCCTTAAGCCCTTTCACCCTAAGACCATAGACCCAAGCTCTAAACCCCAAGCCCGAACCCCCTTTTTTTGCCTAGACCCTAACCCCGCAATCGGTTTAGGGGTGTGCATCAGATGTTAGATCTACCGGAAACCTTAAAACTCTACACCCTAAACCCTAGCCCCGGAATCTGGGAACCCCAAACCCTAAACCCTAAATCCTAACTCTATACCCTAAACCCTAGCCCCGGAATATGAGGAGCACTCTGCACGGGTGAGAAAGGCTTCGGCTACAAGGATGCATGTGCTGGGTGCCTCCTTTGGGTTAGACGGTTTCAGGGTTTCGGGTCACGAATAAGGAACCCCTTAAAGACCTAGACCCTCCATCTACCCTCTATTAGACCCTAAATACCCTTGATTTGGGACCCTTTACCCCTACTTGAGGGTACTCGGAGGGTCCTGGGAGGTAGGTCTTTTCGGCTACAGGTCGGGGTTAATCTCAGGCTCAGGAGCCCGAAGATAACCATTGGGGGGGGGGGGGCACAGTTTTTGGCTGCGGGCTCGGGGTTTTAGGGTTCGCTATGTAGCGGCTTTAGGGTTTTGGGGTTTTCGGGGTTTCGGGCTTTAGGATTTTGGGGTTTTAGGGCCTTAGGGGTTTAGGGGTTTTGGGGAGATGAGGATTCCCGGCTCAGAGGGGTTCGAGTTGAAACTTTAGGGTTTTAGCTTGCTACAGCCTTAAACCCGAAACCCAAAGGGGGTTGTGGGTTTAGGGTTTAGTGTTTATAGAGTTTAGGGTTTGGGGTTTAGGGTTTAGGGTTTAGTGCTTATTTTGAAGGATTTGGGAGATGCGAAGGTTCGCAGGGTGAGAGGCCAGGCATCAAGTCATCGCAGACGGGACTAGAGGATTTCTCAAAGCCCTTGGTCTCTGTGTCGGCCACCCTGAACCTAAACCCTGAACCTTAAACCCTAAACCCTGAACGATGATTCAATCCCTACACCATAGACCCCTAAGTAGTTCCTTTTTGTGGCTTTTTTAAATTTTTAGAATCCTATAAGGTGTACCCACAGGCCCCTAAGTTGCTAGCCCTGGACCCGCAGTCCCCCAGGCCCTAACTCATGAAGATCACACGAGGTGCATTTAAATTGCCTAATCGTCGCAGATGCCCCGACGACCCTAAGCTAGGGGCACTCCTTTCCGAAAGCCAAGAACCTCATGGTTGGGATTTAGGGTTTAGGGTTTAGGGGGCCTGGGTCCTGTGGACGTCATGGAGAACAGCCTTGAACCGTGCTGCGCAGCGTTTTGGAATCCAGTGGGGGTTTCGGATTCCCTGGACGGTCCCGATAGATTCAAAGGGTTGAGGTCTTGGGGTCTAAATGCTAGGTCCCTGAGTAGTACCCTTTTGCCCTGTTTGTTTTAGGGCCCCTTTTCAAAAACCGAATAGTAGAAAAAAAGGGTACCCTTATTATAAAGAGGCTACTCAGGAACCAAGATAATAGCACCCTTGAAGACAAGATCTTCTCTTAACTCATACAATGCTGGGTTCTTGTTAAGGGACTTGAATTAAGTTACCACAATAAGGAAACCATAGTATTTACTATAGATTCCAATTAATTAAATCCCCTAACAAGAGCCCAGAAAGTTGAGTCTCGGTTCTGTAAGTAAGGGAGCGTCTGTTCTAAACACACTAAGCACATCAGATTCGGATCAAGCTCTTTTTGTTTAGAGATATCCAGGTAGCCCGGGGCAGGTGTTTTCGGGCTTCCAGAAGAAGCCAGGCACCACGCATTACATAAGTGGGGCTAGCTAGGCCAGCAGAAAAAGTGCAATCTTAGCTTAAAGCGGTTACTCGGGGAGACCTATTGGGTTTAGGGTTTAGGGTTTAGTAGCTAGAGGGAATGAATCTGCTTCACGATGTGCTGCTTCCAGCGCTGCTCTCGGCAGCAAGCCTGGCCGTGTCGGAGGAGGCAGCTGCTGCAGCAGTTCTAGCCACTTTGGCCTAAACCCTGAGCCCCATGTGGGTACAACCCTTAGGCCCCTAAGTAGTTGCTGTTTGGGATTACCTTATAGGATTCTAAATATAAGCCACAAAAAGGAACGACTTAGGGGCCTATGGGTAGACTCTAAATTAGGGTCCCTTGTAGGGTCCTTGTGATAAGGGTGCCGTACTATTTTGGGGACCGGAAAGGGACCCTGACTCCCGAACCCTCGTCCCTCCTTATGTGTCTTCGGACTCTAATGCCTGATTAAGGTATGACATAGAGCCTTTTCGGGAAAGCCTTCAGCCCTAAACCCTGCTAAGCCCCTACAGCCCTAAACCCTCAAGTTCCAAGAAACCCCTAAGCCCAAATTAAGCCATGCTTGGACCCCTAAGCCCAAACCCCTAAGCTCCAAAACTGCTCAGCCGAGCCCTGCGCTCTTAACCCTGAGCCGCCCCAAAGCCGAGGAAGCCAACAGCCCTTCATAAAAGAATGTACCTCTTTTGTTTTTCTTACATCGGGGTTCCCATGATTAATTTAAACTATAGTTCCTTAGATTAAAGGGGCTCCCATTATTAGTTTAAGGTAATACATAGTCCTTAGTTAAAGGGCTCCCATTATTTGTTCAAGGTATACAAAGTCCTTAGTTTTAAAGGGGCTCCCATTATAACTTAAGGTATCTAGTCCTCAGAATAAGGCCGTAAACCCGAAACCCTAAACCCCTAAACCCTAAACTCCTAAACCCTAAACCCTAAACCCCTAAACCCCTAAGCCCCTAAAACCCCAAAACCTCTAAAACCCCAAAACCCTCAAGGGGGTGTTGGAGTCTCCTGGGCTGAGGATTCCCTGCTTAGCCAGCCTCACCGGACGAGTCGCGTGGCGCAGATCCTCGACTCCTTGGCAGCCAAGCAACTGGCGCCCTTTGGAGGTCCGAGAGAGGGCGTTTAGGGCTTTAGGACCGCTTGAGTCATTTAGGGCTGTGGGCTTAGGATTTAGGGTTTAGGGTTTTAGGGTTTAGGGTTTAGGGTGCTTCGGGCTTAGGGTTTAGGGTCTAGGGTGGTTTAGGGTTTAGGGTGGTTCGGGCTTAGGGTTTAGGGTCTAGGGTGGTTTAGGGTTTAGGGTGGTTCAGGCTTAGGGTTTAGGGTTTAGTGTTCTTAGACTTCAGGGGCGATATTGACGTTTCAAAGGTTTCGTAGGTTCTATTGGGTTTTGTCGGGTTCCCAAGTCCCATTATAGCCGCTATACTGGGTCTAGGGTTTAGGGCTTAGGGGGTTTAGGGTTTGGCGTTCAGGGTCTAGGATTTAGGGTTTAGGGGGTTTAGGGTTTTGGGGGTTGAGGGTTTAGGGTTTAGAAGTTTAGGGTTTAGGGGGTTTAGGGTTTAGAGGTGTAGGGTTTTGGGGGTTGAGGGTTTAGGGGTTTGGGGTTTGGAAAGGTGTCCGCATCCCTTCTAGACTCTTGCAGGTGGCTTAGACCTGGCGATGCTGAATATGCTCCACCTTTGGGATGACAAGCTGCTTAGGAGCCCAACATGTAAACTTTACAAACCGTTTTGGTATATTAACCCCTACTAAAGGAAAAGTTTAAACTCTTTGCGTATATTAAACCCCTACTAAGAGAAAACTTTAAACTTTTTTTTGGTATATTGAACCCCTACTAAAAGAAAAGTTTAGAACCTTTTTTGGGCCAGGGTACTGGGCCCTAAATCCTAAACCCTAAATCCTAAACCCTAATCCCTAATCCCTAAACCCTAATCCCTATAGACCCTAAACCCTAAACCCTAAACCCTAAACCCCTAAACCCAAAACCCTAAATCCTTAGGGTAGAGGGCAGCTAAGGCTGGGGCACGGGCTCCTGCGAGTCCGTGTCCTTGGGAAGCGGCTCTTCGTCCGAAAGCTCCAGGGCACTCGAGTCCGGGGAGAGCCTTGGCTCTTTTGTGGTAATATGGGTAGTTCTCTAAATTCGGGACCTTTTTTGGGTTCCTTAAAGGGGTCTATAAGGGTTTCTATGGCTTTCCTATATGGGCAGTTCTCTAAATCAGGGTCCCTTTTTGGGTCCCCAATTTGGTACGGCACCCTCCAAAAGAAGGACCCTGAAAAGGACACTGTTTTTGAGAGCTTCCCATGTAGGGGCCAATACTATTTTGGGTGTTCCATATTATATTTAGAGTACAACATACCCCCGGGTCTAGGGCTCTGAGAGCTTAGGGTTCAGGGTTTGAATTCCCAGAGAGCCCAAGACCCCGTAAACAAGGAATAGACCTTAAATCGCAATATTAAATCCCCTATAATTAAAGTTAGATTCCTTAATTAAGGTGTAGTTGGCCCTTTGGGAGTCTAGTGGTAGTATAGGGGCCTAAATAATTACCAATACTATTTTGGGTGTTCCTTCTTATATTTAGAGTATATATTATACCCCCAAACCCTATTCTAATTATTGAGGCCCCTATATTAGTCTTAGTATAGTAGCTAAGTAGGTATCCTTTGAGCTTTGGGGGTTCATACAATCCTACCGTACCTTTTCTTGGGCCAACTCAGCCCCTAAATAATACAAATACTCTTCCTTAGGGTTTCTTACTATCAGTACCAAGTAATTATTATGCTACAGTGTACCCACGTGTTGCTTGTTTTTGTTGTTGATCCTGTTTCCATGTATAAAATTATGGAATCAGCATGTTAACTTCTTGGTCATGCGTCCTGTCAGAATTCTTAGGGAGGCTGTTTGGGGGTTCCTTAGTATAATTATAGTACAATTGGCCCCAAAACCCTGGTCCAATTATGAAGGCCCCTATATGAATCGGCCTTTAGGGGAGGCCCATGTACCCATGTGGCCTTGAAGGCGTTCCTACTAGTCACTTCAGGGCCAAAACATGCATTCTATGTCCACGTCGACCCTCATGGGAATAACCCTAAACCGTAAACCTTGATAAGCCCTCAAATCCCAGCCCTAAGCCAAGTAGTTTTGCCCGTTTTGTCCTTGGCGTTGTCAGAACCCAAAAACCCCCAAAGCCCTCCACCCAACAAAACCGTGACCCCAAACCCTAAACCCAAAGCCCCTAAACCCCTAAACCCTAAACCCAACAAAACCCAGGAGTTGTGGAGCGATCGACAGCTGAAGTTCCTGGAAGGCCTGCTGTCAGTGCTTGAGGCTCGGCTGTTGTCGCTTCAATGTTAGGGCTTAGGGTTGAGGTGTTTAGGCTTCAGGGTTTTAGGGTTTAGGGGTTTAGGGTTTAGGGGTTTAGGTTTTAGGGTTTAGGGGTTTAGGGGTTAGGACCTTTTTCGGTTTAGTGTTCAGGTGTTCAGGCTTCGGGCTTATCTGGAATGCTCCTGAGAAGGAATCGTAACCCCCCCAAACTCGGACGAGTACATATGTATGGATGCATCAGTATCTGTGAGCTTTTCTATGAACTCCCCAAGGGCCCATGTACCTATACATCGGATCAAACTGAACAGGATGATTTCAGGCCCACATTGCTTCAGGCGGACCCATCAACTGCAAGCCTTTATCACTTTATCGTACCCTTCAAAGAGGCCTTAAATGAAGGAACCCTTTATTGAAACCCGTTACACCCTACAAAATAATGATCCTTGACACTGCCCATTAAAGGGCTCTATGGATGGTACCCGGTTTTTGGAGTGCTGTGAAAGGGCCTCTGTACGGTAAGGGACGCGTTTCGTCTCGGTTGGCTCTTTAAGGCCAATAAGGTTTAGGGCTTATAGGTTCAGGGTTTGAATTCTCAGAGAGCCCAATACCCCTTAAATAAGGAATAGACTTTAAATCATAATATTTCATCCCCTAGAATTGTTGGTATATTCCTTAGTTAAGATTGGGCTCTTTGGGTTAGGGTCCCGGGGCTTTTCCATGCCAAGGAGGCAGAGCAGGTTGAGGACGTGGATTTTGTCGTGAGCTTGCTCGACACGCCACTGGATCAATGTTTGGAAATTCGGGGTTTGGGCCCCTAAACCCTAAACCCTGCACCGTTTCCTTAAAGTTTTGAAAAAGTTGGCCCGCGACTTACTTTCCCGGCTGCTTGAGGTTTCAGAGTGTATTTTAATAGAAGGCAGACCTCTTAAACAAACAAGATATCCTAAACCCTAAACCCTAAACCCGTTGTTTCCTTGCTTTACTGCCAGTGACCCAGGCCCGTCTGTGAGTTTTTCAACAACGGCCTTGCGATACCAGCCTCCAGTCTGCTGTTCAGCAGCTTTTTTACTTGCTTCGGTCGGTTTTTGCGATTTAGGTCAGGGCTTTGTCTCTACATACATGTCTTGTCAGTCTTGTTTGTCTCTCTGTATATATATATACACATATATACATCGAGATCTATATATGTATATGTACACACATACATACGTTTTTACACGACTCTATGCAGCTTGTGGCATTTAGCTTTTTGGATCGTGGGGCCTGCGGGTAGCCTTTGACCATCTCGGGTTCACACACAATGGTCTCAGAAACATCCTTTCGGGCTAGGCCTAGGAACTCGCCGGTTGTCGAGGGAGCTGAACAGGGTTCCAGTTTGGGGGTGCAGCATCTTTGCAAAAAAAGGCGCTTGCGACTCGACTCGTTGTCTATTTATGGCGCAGTGCATCCCGTTCCATGTAGCTGATCACGTTGCTGCGCAGTTGAAGCTCAGCTTGAAAACTGAACATGCATCGGACCCTAAACTCTAAACCCCTAAACCCTCAGCCCTAAGCCCTAAACCCCTAAACCCTAAAAACCCCCAAGGGTGCTAAGCAGCTTGCTGCAAAACGTTCTTAGCTTCTGGGATCCAAAGTAGTTTCTTTTTGTGGGTTATATTTAGGATCCTATACGGTAATCCCCAAAAGGAACGACTATGGAGCTCATGGGTAGCTTTTATTTAGGATCCTGGAGGTCGAGGTGTACCTGTGGCCCACGCCCTTCGACACAGAATCCCCTGGCCGTCATCGCCTTGCGTTTGATAGAGAGGGGCACCTATTAATAGGGTTTAGGGTTTAGGGTTATACAACAGAGGGACCCAGACAAGCCACTTAAACCCGACAACTTGAACGTAACTTTAATTGCTGTGCCCTAGATTCCCCCCAAGCACCGGCGAAAGCTTGGAGACGGTACGTTTTTAGGCCTTAACATCTATAGTAGAATCTTCACCATAAGGATCCCAAAGAAATCGGACGGGCCCAGTTCTCTGAAAGCCCCGCATCTCAAGCTACAGCCCTTCAAGGAGCCCGTAGCAGAGCTCGATTACAAGGCCCCGCATGATCTCAAGCTGAGGTCTTCGTCTTCGCCAAGATGCCGAGCTGCCAAGACATCCTGGTCCCTGACCACAGCCTGATGCAGGATGAGCTCCTTGCCATTCTTGCTTAGGTTTTTGGGCTTTAGGGCTTAGGTTTTGGGCTTTAGGGCTTAGGTTTTAGGCTTTAGGGTTTAGGGTTTAGGGGGCTTAGGTTTTTGGGCTTTAGGGTTTAGGGTGATGGGTTTAGGGTTTAGGGTGATGGGTTTAGGGCTTTCGAGGTTGAAGCTTAGGGTTTAGGTTCTGTTAAGGTTTGTTGTGTGATTCTATACCCCTAACCACCCAGGTACCTACTATAAAGGGCCCTAGGGGCTCTAGTACCCTATATAGTAGGTACCTGGGAGGTCAGGGTACGGCTTCTACACGGGTTCCATTGAGGCTTGAATCTTCAGGGGCCTGGATTTAAGCGTGTGGAGGGTGTTGGGTTGAGGGGCTTAGGCTTTAGGGTTTAGGGTTTAGGGTTTAGGGTTTAGGGTTCAGGGTTTAGGGTTTAGGGTTGAGGGGCTTAGGCTTTAGTGACTCAGTGTTCAAGGGGAATCCTCAATGGAGCCCTGCACGCTTTCAAGCCCCATGAACCCTACCCAACAAGACCCCGCAACCCTGACAAGAACCCTACGTACCTGAAAGCTCAAGTTGCCTTAAACCCGACAGTAGATCAGTAGACCCAAGCCCGACAGCTTAATACCCATAACCCTAAGCCCCAAGCCCTGAACCCCAACACGAGCGGCTGAACAGAAAGCGGGCGATTTAACAAAACAGCCGAATGCTGAACAGAGGGGTCGCCATTCGTAGTATCATGCCCTTACAGTCCGTATACATGCATACGATCAGGGACCCCCAAACCCTTAACGCTTGTAGAACTAGCAACCGCCGAATGTCGTAAGACCGCCGAAGTTCGTAAGACCCCACGCCTTACGCTTTGGACATGTTTCAGTTTAGGGTTCACAGTGTAGGGTTTTTTGTCTTATCACTTCGCAGTGGGCTTTGGTGTCCCTGTAAACGTTCCTGTGAGAGTGCCTGTAAGCGGGCTCTAATTACAGGGGCTTTAGATTTGGGGCTTACTGCTTGGAGTTCTCTAAGACTCTAAGGATTTTCCGGGCATTGGGTGATAGATCTTTGGTTTTCAGGGTTATCATTGCCTTGAGCTCAAGTCGGACATCACACAAATGCTGGATCTTTGGTCCTTAACCCCATGCCCTATAAGCTCGAGACTCTAGGACATGTTCCGGTGGGTAGTTACCGTTATAGGAGCCTTATAGAAGGTCTATATACCTTATAGAAGCATTATGGAAGCCCTACATACCCTAACCTCCCCACCTGTAGTTTCCTTTAGCTAGACTCTAGATCATCCTAAGTCCTGATTCAGGCAGTCCTCATCTTAAATCCTTTACATATGCCTTGAACTGTTCTGTAGGTGAGACATGCTTTCGTGACAACTTGTGACCCCAATAAGCCGTTGTGTAGGTAGGGTTTTGGGTATACATATCGGGCCCTGATCGAGACTCCTATGTCTAACCCGGCGAATTCCACAAACAAGGTACCAGCATGGTGCGTTTGGAAGCCAGTTCCATTGGAGTGCAATCGTTGGCAAGGCCTGCTTGAGTTCAGGGTTCAGGGGGCAGGGTTTATCTGGCTACGTCGGGTGTGGAGCATGAGTATGAACCAAAACTGCGTGGAGCATGAATATGAACCAACCTGCTGAAAAGTCAACAAGCCTAGTTGGTGAGAAGTAGCTGCTCCTTCCCCACCCCTAAACTCATATAAACCCTAAACCCTAAACCCTAAACCCCTAAACCGTGCCCTACAAACCCTACACGCCAAAGCCTGCCAATCAGCAAGTCCCCACGAGCAGAAGCTGAAACCGCCCAGAAGCCTCCCGACAGTGGACACCAACAGCTTGTTTTGTCCCGCGCCCTTAAACCTTGGTTTAGGGTTTAGGGCTCTTAAACCTTAGCCCTAAACCCGAATCCCTCTAAACCCTTATACTTATACCACTCACTTCAAACCTAAGTCCTGAACCCCTGATCCTGAGCATCCGATGTTGAGCCGGAAGGACCAAATTAGTGTTCGGGGCTGGCTGGGCCTTTTGGAAACAAACCTACAGTGCCCCCAACGATATAAGACTAGGGTTTGGGGGTACAGTGTGGAATCATTGCAGGTGTATTCTCAGGGAAGGTTATTCTTGGTATGTCTTGGGTGCTACAGAGATAGACCGGCTACTGCTCCAGCCGGTTTTGCTTGCGAGCAAGCGAAATGGTGTGCAAGCCTTGAGATGCTAACCCCTCTCTCCGAAGTTCAATCCAAAGGACGCGGCCAAGGTGTGCAAGCCTTGAGATGCTAACCCCTCTCCCCGAAGTTCAATCCAAAGGACGAGGGCAATCGCAAAGTGCTACACCCTGAACCTGAGACCCTAAACCCCATAAGCCGTACATACTCACGAAAAGTGACGCTCTACTTGTACAAGGGACGGTGAGCTTATGGATGTTGATGGCAGGGTAACATCTTACGCAGCCATGTACGAAGTACTGAGGGGGCAGATGCCACAGCTGTTTACTGATTTCTGCTGCTGCCGCTAATAAATATGGAGGCATGAAAGAGTCACTTGCATTAGGTGCCAGCAGCGTGCCAATTGTGCGGGGAGGGCGCGTCGTGTGGTTGCCACAGTTCGCGTTGCCATGTCCATCTCCCTGGAAGTGACTTTGATGAGCGGAAGATCCACCAAGGTAAATGCTCCTATTGATATTTGTTTGGACGACTTGAGAGGGCTTTCGCAGCGTGGGCTACACGTTGGCGCAGGCAGGTTGCTGGCTGCTACCGGAGAAGTTCTAAGGGGAACAAGGACTATCTCGCAAGCTGGTATTCGGGCAGGGGATGTGTTGACGCTGCAAGTGGACCAGGTCAGGGTGGCTGCTGGCCAGGGAGCTTTTGCTGCTCTTTTGGGCGACGGTTCCGCAGTAGCTTGGGGCGGGTTTGGTTGTTCAACAGTTGATGCTACGATTCTGACGCGGCCAACATCCCGCAAATTCAACCCACCCGGGCACAGCAGCCATGTTCAGGAGCAATTGGTAGACGTGCGGGAAATTCAGGCAGGCTAAGGGGCCTTTGCTGCGATTTTGGGTGATAAATCCGTGGTTTCCTGGGGCCGTGCATTGGAATTGGAAGGTTGGGCGAAGGTCTGTCATCGCCTCAGGGGCGTGCGCCACATTCAGGCTTCTGAGGGAGCTTTTGCAGCTATCTTGGGAGATGGGTCGGTCGTGACCTGGGGTCATCCTGACAAGGGTGGCGACAGCAGCAACGTCCAAATGCAGCTGAAGAAGGTGCGCCATATTCAAGCATCGGACTGGGCTTTTGCGGCTATTTTGCAGGATGGCTCGGTGGTCACTTGGGGATGTCCTGACTCTGGTGGCGACAGCACCGCCGTTCGCAAGCGACTTGTTGACGTGCAGAAAATCTCATCGTCTGCCGGTGCCTTCGCGGCGATCCTAGGCAACGGATCTGTTGTGACGTGGGGTTCCAGGCGATATGGTGGTGACAGCAGCTCCGTCAGCAAGAAGCTGAGGAGGGTGCGCTGCATCAAAGGCACGCACGCAGCGTTTGCAGCCCTCCTGGAGGACGGCTCGGTGGCCACTTGGGGTGACCGACTTCGCGGCGCGGACAGTGGCGCTATCCAGGAGCTGGCGAATGTCCAGCAGATCCAATCTACGTGCGAAGCCTTTGCTGCCATACGGGAAGACGGGTCTGTCATGACTTGGGGCCGAGGGGACCGTGGTGGCAACAACCATGCTGTCCGTCACAAGCTGTTGAATGTCCGTGCCGTCCAGGCAAACCTCGGGGCATTCGCAGCCTTGCTTGAAGACGGGTCTGTTGTGACCTGGGGCGATCCTTATGCGGGTGGTGACAGCAGTTCTGTCCAGCAGCAATTGCATCAAGTGCAGCACATTCAGGCATCGTTCACTGCTTTTGCTGCCCTTCTGCGCAGTGGCAATGTTGTCACGTGGGGCTGTGCTTTCTCTGGGGGTGACAGCTCTTCAGTTCAGGAGCAGCTGCATGATGTGCGCTGCATCCAGGCATCGCTTTCGGCATTTGCAGCAATTCGGCATGATGGCTACATCGTGACATGGGGCGAGCCCCTGTCAGGTGGTGACAGCAGCTATGTGCAGCGGCTGCAGTGACGCGATGGACATGCAGCACGCTGCCCAGTAAGTGACGCTGCTGAAGAGACAAACGAGCATCGCAGAAACTATTGCGTGTATTTCCCGACTATCTGCGTATATGGATGAGACTTTGCACACGCACATAGGAATACCAATGTGTAGTTATCTGGCAGACAGGCACCTGTCGACACAACATTGTGGCAGATACACATGCACACTCCGATGTATACATCGATGTGCATCAACAGTTTCGTGAGCGTGTATGTGAGATCGAGGTGTGTAACAATATGTGTACAACCCTAAACTCCTAAACTTAGGGCTTAGGGGCCCTAAACCCCTGATCCATCCTAAGCCCTCAACCATACCCCCCCCAAAAAAAAAAAAAAAATTGGGGGTTTAGGGTTTAGCGGAGCCTAAAGCATCGAAACCCTAAGCCCTCTCGGAGCTTCTTCCACAACCATCTGCGGGAGGCGTTGACTCGAAGATGGCAGGAACGGAAGCCGGGTATCTTCTGGGATGGCGATCCATGGACAAGAATGGCTTGGGGTGCAGGGGGGAAAAAGAACAGTTGTGCATAATTGTATTATGGGTTTCTGTAACGGTTTGCAGTCTTTTGTTTAAGGAGTTTTGGACAAGGACCGGTTTTTGTTAAAAAGGTGTTCAGTGAGGTTCTTACAGGTTCGTTCCATGGCTTTACAGGGGCTTCTAGGTTTCCGAATCGTACATCTTGTTGCGGACGATTGCCTCTGAACGGACTCCTGCGCATTTATCTTTTCTTTGCAAAGACATCCCTGAAGCAAGCCCTAAACCCTAA
>CAJNJA010093476.1:0-19512 GCA_905231915.1 Symbiodinium necroappetens
TTTAGGGTTCAGGCCTTAGGGTTTATAGGGTTTATAGGGTTTATAGGGTTTATAGGGTTTAGAGTTTCGACAAGCAAAGAATCCTCCCCGGCAAAACAAAACACGCCCAAAACCCCGACCAAACTCCGGACGAATCCTATACAACTTCACTACACCCTAATCCCTTAAACCCCAAACCATAAACCTCAAGGCCCCGATAAACCGAAAGCCATAAGCCCTAAGGCAAGGCACAGGTGGTTAGTTGACTGGTAGGCGCTTTCTTCCTTCAGACTGGCACCCAGATCCATCATCCTCGTGGTTAGGGGCTTGGGTTGACCTTACATACTCCCAAAGAACCTACCGTTTTAAGGACTCTAAAAGAAGCCCCAAAAAGGTAGGTTATTTGAGGTCCAGGCCTCGTGGTTGGGGGCTTGGGTTAGGGCTGACCTAAGAGTTCACCCTCGTGGCTTCATATTCGGGTGCCGTACAGAAGAGGCCTTGCAGTAAGGGTCGAATCCCCACGCGAGTCCGTGGCTGCTTTGCACTTAAGCCGTCTTGTCTGCTTAGTTCTGAAAGCGAAAGTTAGGCTTTAGATTACAAGTTGACACAAGCCCGCGCATATGGTAGCTAAATTCTGCAGGTCTTGCGTGTGCTATCGAGGGGGACCACACTATCTCGTCCTGTGCAACGTGCTAAACGGAAGCAAGCACGCCAGCCACATACTGGCACATGTACGAATGAATAAATTGTTCCAAGAGCTTCGCTCAGCAAGGCAGCCCCATCGCGATGGAATAGCCCTATCTTGTACTCGATGAGCCGTCTACTCACAAGCCGCAGAGATCATGTGGACTGCGACTTCTGCACCATTTCGTGCTTGCGAAGTAGACGATGTAGGCTTGCTTGCTCTGGAGAACCGTTTCGCAGAGACCTCTGCAAGGAGCTTGCCATCGACTCCATGGTCTCCCGCACATTGGCCTGCTGCGAGTCTCTGGATGTCGTAGAGCTTTGTGTTCCTAAACCCCAAACTTAACCCTGAACCCTAGACCCTAACCCAAAAACCTGAAACCAAAACCCTGAATCTAAACCCTAAACCCTAAAAACCCCAAACCCTGAAACTAAACCCTAAACCCTACCCTGAAACCCCAAACCCTAAACCCTAAACCCTGAATCTAAACCCTAAACCCTGAATCCTGAAACCCTAAACCCGAAGCCCCAGGTCTGCTCTCACCGGAGCTTTGAGTTCCACAAGGAACGTGACCGGATATTCGCCTTTTTGGGGGTTTTCATGACGGGTGCTTGCCAAGTGGGGTACTGGTGTAGGGGTCTAGGGTTTAGGGTTTAGGGTTTAGGGGTTTAAATGGCTTAGGGGTTTAGGGTTTAGGGTTTGGGGTTTAGGGGTTTAAAAGTCTTAGGGGTTTAGGGTTTAGGGTTTGGGGTTTAGGCTTTAGGGGTTCCGGGTTTAGGGTTTAGGGTACCGAGTACCTACCCAATCCTTACAGATTGCTCTACTCACTACTCTACGTATCCAACCCCACGACGCTTCACTTGGAGGGTTTGGAAGCTGCCTGGCACAAGCCAAAGCCCATGCTGCTTTCGCACTAAGGCCCCCAGATGTGCAGAGGCAACAAATTACGGCCGAGTTCGGCCCGCAAGAACAACCCTATACCCGAAACCTACTAAACCCCAAACCAAACCCCTGAACCCTAATCAGACACATGGGCCTAAACTCGAAACTGAAGCCTCCAACAAATTCTGAGGCCCGACTCCTACGTCGGAACGACCCAATGCCGTGCCTATCCGGTTTCGGGTTTAGGGTTTAGGGTTTAGGGTATCCTACAAAAATCATGCCATGAAGGGCCGGCTGCACAAAAAAGATCAAGGAATATCAAACCCCATGCTAGTCGGCTTAGAAACCCTAGACCAGAAACTCTAAACCTCTCTAGACATCTCTAAACCCTAAGCCTCGAACCCCTAAACCTTAAACCCTAAACAGACCACGACAAACCTGCAGCTCGCTAAGCTCAAACACTCCCAACCGTAAACACAACATCGTGAACCCCAAGACTAAAACCCCCACGTAAGGTTGCTTTAAGCCGGCTTGAAGAGTGGCTCCATCACCATATTCACAAGCCCCTAAGAGCCTGAACCCTAAACCCTAAACGGGAGACCCCCACTGTCCTGGTCACGCTGTCGCAATGAACGCTGTGTTCTGGCAGTGGAGACATCAGAGCTCATCCGAGTTCAGGGATCTCTCGGGGTTAGGGTTTAGAAAGAAGGGCTTAAGATTGAAAGTTTAGGGCATTTAGTGTAGGGCTTTAGGACTTCGGGTTAGGGGCTTTGGGTTTAGGCTCCGGCTCTTGGCTTTGGGAAGTTTTGCAGCTTGGGGCATGCAGGGTTTCAGGAGTTGAAGGTTTTGGGGATGTAGCCTGCAACTTTGCAATTTCGCGCGAGTGGAGCCCGCTTCGTGCATCGGTTTACAAGCCTCGAGCTGCAGCTCCCTAAACCCTAAACCCTCAACCCTAAACCCTCAACCCTAAACCCTAAACCCTACATCCTAAACCCTGAACCCGAACCCTAAACCCTAAACCTTTTTACACATGGTCTTGGAAGCTTACACCTTGCCCCCAAGGCTCGAAGGGCTCATAGTTTAAGGCCGCTGGGCCTAAAGACCATGCTATATAACCCTGAACCCTGAACCCTAAACCCCAAACCCGAACCCCAAACCCTGAACCCTAAACCCTAAACCCTGAACCCCAAACCCTAAACCCTAAACCCAAACCCCTATACCGTAAACCCAAACCCTAAACCCTAAAGCCTAAACCCTATAAGGCTGTTGAGCGCTTTCCGGCTTTAGGGATGGTCTTGCGGGCGCAAAGCTTTGGTGACAGTACATGGACTTCAGGATTTAGGGCTTCGGGTTTAGGGTTTCAGGTTTTAAGGTTTAGGGCTTCGGGTTTAGGGTTTCGGGTTCAGGGTTTAGGGTTTCGGGTTTTGAGGTTTACGGTTTCGGGTTCAGGGTTTAGGGTTTGGGGCTCAGGGTTTCGGGTTCAGGGTTTAGGGTTTAGGGTGTCGGGCTAAGGGTAGGGTTTCCACGCAACTCTTCTCTCGATGGTCTCTTCGTTTGAACACATACAGCTATCTTCATTCAAGCTGATGTGGGAAGCATAGGGTTCTTCGGTAGCTATGAAGGGAAAACATCAGAAGTTATTCCGACCTCTATATTGGCAGTCTCAGTTTTCATTCAATCTGGGATTTAAGGTTTGAATCTGCGCTCTCCTCAATACTATATTCTTGATAAGGAAGCCTAAGGAACAATCTCGGCAATTAATTTAGGCTTCTACAATAGACGCTCCAGGTTTAGTAGCCAGCAGCAACGGCTCTGACTGCAATGGTTGCCCAAGTCTCTTTAAGACGAAGCTCCGTTTCGACTTCTAGCTCCCTCCGACATGCTGGCATCCTAGAAGTGTCAACAGCAGAGGTGTTCAAGGTTCGTGTGTGAAGCTTTGGTTACCTGGCGGCATTCGGAGCTTTCGAGTGTGTACGTGATGAGAAGACAGGGATTCAGAACCGCATTAAGCTAAACCCTCGAAGCCTGATTACACGACAGCCCCAAACTCCTAATTCCTGCATTGCACAACCCTAGGCTAGGCCCTAACCCTAAACCCTATGTAGTCGGCTAAAAACCCAAACCGCAAGAACCAGGAAGAAGTCTCGGACGGAACGTGGCGCCTTTTCAAGCGCATTCCCCTCGGCTTTGGTTCCTATGTGCACGCGGGCCCTGAGACATCAAGGCGGTAACGAAATGAAGGTTCAGTCAAAAGACATGTCCGGAATTCACATCGGACCAACTTTTTTGTTGACTGAACCATACATCCCAGAGACCTTGGTGTAAGAAAAGACACTCTCGAGATGATTCTGCCTCGTGAGAGATCGTATTGAATCCGAGCTCGTTTAGCGTCCACCGGCCATTCATCATCACGTGTCGCAAATAGTTGCCACCGGTGCTTTTGGTAAGCGAATCCGAAATCATGTTTCGACCATCAATCCACCTGATGGTACCGCCATTGGCGAGTTCGTGTTTCACGATTGAAATATCAATGGCAGTTCTCTTGTCGTCGATCTGACTGTAAGGACAGGTTTGCTTTGACAGCGCATCAAACAGTGATTTGGAATCGGTAACAGCAAGATACGGCACCTTGGTCAGAGCGCCCTCCCAGTCCGGATCTTCGCAACTGTCACCGCTAGCCTCCATCAAAAGAAACCTGTGCCAATGAACATTGCCAATCCCATTCACCAAAGCTTGACACTCAGCGGACAAGGTGTTCACTACCTTTCGCTTCAGTTTGTAGCTCTTCCAGCTGGTCACCGAAATTTGGGCGGAGGGTTCAAACTGCAAGTCCCGATCATGAAAGATAATCAGATGGCCGCCCTGGCTCTGGGTCCTTTTATTCTGAAGGAAACCCTCCGAAATCTCCTGATGACGCAACCCAGTTTGACACTTCTCGAAGATGCTCTGTCCGGTCCAGGCCTCCCCGGGAATCATCCCGAGTTTAGGTGTGTTCCATAGGTCCGTCTGCTCCCGCTCATGCCCGTCCTGGTTGAGCCGCGTCAGCCTGGTAGGTTTGAGGCCATGTAGGTCTGGCCCTCCTTCTGTCATACCTGGATGAAAAAGGGTCCTCCGAGGACACAGATGATGTCGTATCCAACGCTCAGGAGTCTCTGTCCAAAAATCCCGGCTACTTTCATGAATTTCTCCATCTTCAGCATTGCCCCAGGAAGCATCCGTAACTGCACTGATGCGAAGACGATCAATGGGAATGGAACTGATCTTGACACCTACCTTGTGTTTCTCGGCTTCATTCGCAAGTTGATTGGCATTAAGCACATCCTTGATTCGGGGCTTCGGGAACTGTTGTTGGAGAAGAGATACACGTCCACTAAGATCTGGCCTCGTCTCTTTGGCAAGCCACGAAAGAGCTCCCACAAGGGATCGCATCTGAGAAATCTCCTCTTCGTTACACTGAGAGTATCTTTGGGCCTTCCGAACTTTAGTAAGAGGAATCTTGTGGACGTTCTCAATCACGTAATGATTCTGATCTATCATGATGCTGCCATCGTCTTGGGGGGTGAACTGCTTCCCGGTAAACCGACCTGAACCATACTGAAACTTGCCCAGCTTGTATTTTTGATTCAAGGTTTCCATGCGCCTTTGATGTTCGCTATCACCCCCATGAAGCAAGTCATCAGTAGCAACAGACACCACTCCTATCAGCCGATCCCAACCTTTCCTGGAATGGTCATGAAGAAAATAGATGCAAGGATCAGCACGACTCTGAGTGTAGCCTAGCTCTTCCAAAAGAACCCTCCGAAGATGTCTGAACCACGCCATGGGACCATCAAGAAGACCGTAACACGTCTTAACGAGCTTCAGTAAATCCCCTTTTTGCATCCCTGGAATCCCTTCGGGAGGCTGCTCGGCGTACAATTCGCGGTTGATCGGGTCTCCCGAGTGAAAGGCTTGAGTGAAGTCTAAGAAACCCAAACGCCACCTTTTGCTGGAAATCAGCTGCGTCACAAACATGACTCCCTCGCGGGTCACTTGAGGAGTCGCGGAATCAAGTTCCTCGGCCCCGTCCTCTGAAAAACCCTTCATGACATGTCTGACCTTGGCCTTGCAAGGTCCCCCATGGGACTCTGAAAGGAGGGTCCCATCCATGGAAGCCTTGTCGACGTCTCCGGGTTCCAAGGGTTTCACTGTACGAACAAAACGCGACTCCATGATCCTTTCCGGCCGTGTTCGCCGGACAAGCTCACTGGCCTTGGCATCGAGCTTCTCGTAGGCGTTGGTGTCCAGGTTGTTGTGCACCTCCTTCTCTGCCGCCTTGAGGAAACTCTGGAGGTCGCGGTCGTTCAAGTCCTTCAGTCTTACCTCCTTCCGCTGCCTGGTCTTGAAGAGGGTCTCCAGCTTCGCGTAGTAGGCCTCGAGGACATGTACTCTGGTCTTCTTCGAAGGCGGTTCCACAATGTTGTCATCGTCCTCGTCCACGGGCGGGATATCCATCGGGGTGTCCTCCTCTATCTCGACGTGGTCGTCCTGGCTGGGCACCATAGGTGCCGGAAGGATCGCGGTGTTCGTCGTAGGGGGACGAGGTTCTGGTAGCTCTGGCTCCGCGGTGTCCATGTCAAGTCTCTGTGGATCGGTCTTGCACCGCAATCGTCTCGTGAGGGACCGCGGTGGCTCGTCATGTTGGCCGTCATCTAGCTCCTCCTCGTAGCTGTCGGCCTCTGGGAACTCCGCGGGGTCCGGCAGGGGCTCGTCGCTCAAGTCGATGTAGCTTCTCTTCGGCTGCCTTTCGAACTCTTCCTTGACGGTCGACAGGCCGTCCAACCAACCGGAGATCGTCAAGTTCTCTTCTTCGCTTCCTGGCCGAATCCTCTCAGGCGCGGCCTTCACCAGGTTACCCTGGTAGCTCAGCCAAATCGTCGACGGATAGTCCGTCATCACCACTCGCGCTGGTCCATGCCATCGTTGGTGAGGTCGATCACCCTTCTTGGAGTGGCCTAGGCGGTAGAAGTAGACCATCTGCCCCACCATGTAGTCGTAGTGTGGTCTCGGTCCTCCCGCGAGGACATTTCGTAGGGCCTGGTCGCAGTCCACTTCGAAGAAGGCCTTGGCCGCTGCCTTCCTCATATCCATGGCCCGACGTATACCGGCGTCGCCCAAGCGCGGAGCCGTTCCAGCTTCGGCGTCGTCTTGTCCTCCGGACAACAGGCCTCCAGGTAGTCGAGGTAGGAAACCGAGTACTCGTTGAACAGGTGAAAAGCCGCCTCGAGATGCCAGCCGGTTCTTGGTCATCATGGTGGTGTCCACTAACTCCATCCACTCGGCATAGCTGCTGCAGTTATAATCCGCCATCGTCTTCTCCAACATGATCTTGAAGGTCTTGCCGTGTCTTTCGGCAAGTCCTCTCTGCGTCGGGGCTTCCAAGCTGCTTGGGTCCATCCTGGTGCCTTCCTGAGCTGTCCGGACTTTGAAGGAGCCTTTGAACTCACTCCCCTGGTCAGCCCAGATCTGGGATGGCGGTCCAAAGAATTTCACCCACTGCCTGTAGGCCGACCACGTGGCTTCTGGACTGCGTCCTTTCAAGGGGATCATCATCTGGAAGTGGCTCGCGTAGTCGATGATGTTCAGGGCTACCTTCTTCTTCTTCTGGCCCACCGTGGGGAGCCACACCGTGTCCATCCCGATCACCTCATTGATTCCAAGTTCCCGGGGCGGTGCAGCTTTTCGTGGTGGTTTGACCGTGAGGAACTTCTCGCAGACGCTGCATTTGAGCTCCTTGGCTATCTGGATAACTTCGTCGGAGGCCTTGGCTGCCCGAAGAATTCGAACAAAACGTTCACGATGAGGGTGGCCCAGACCATCATGTGCTCGACGTACCAGTTGTCGTAGGGTACGTCCTCGGGAACCGGGCAGATCTCGTTCTTCTAAACCAACCCCAGCTCCAGGCGGTGGCTCTTCACCCTGCTGGTGATTGTTCCCAGGGACAGGACCATCTCGGCTATCTCCTTCCGCGGAATCGTGTAGAGGTTCTCGTCCTTCAACTACGTCTCGTGACCTCTCGGGTTCAGGTACAGGACCATCTCGGCTATCTCCTTCCGGGGAATCGTGTCGAGGTTCTCGTTCTTCGTGGTCCCCAGCCGATGGCTGGGTTCGAGCTCTAACTCTTCGAGTAAAGAGCTGCTCCAGTTCGTCCGGATTGCATCCAAGCTCTTGGGCAAGGTGGCCGCAGTGGCGAAGTGAGTCTGCTCGTTGGTCGGCAGAATCGTGTACATGCACTCGTTGCCATGGCACCCTAAGTGAGCTAGCGAGAGCCTGGCGAACTTCCTTCAACAGCTCATCAAGACAGACCTTAGAGCGGCCGGTCCACGACTTCACGCATTCCAGAAGCTCAGACCAGTTGGTCATGACATGGAGTGGTCCTGGTTGAGCCATAGGCAGGGCAACTGAATGTATATCTGGCGGCGTTCCACTGTCACCAGTTTGTTGCAAACACGGCAGCGCTCCCTCTTGTAGAAGGCATTCGATCCCGTCCCGACCTTGGAGAAGTGCGGGCATGCATCCTGGAGGATCCTGACCAGGATCTCTCGAGCGGTCAGGGTCCGTGGGAACCCCTGCACCACACGCTGGCGGGTCTCGATGTACTTGTCGTCCAGGAGGGGCTGTTCGGTCGCCCATTGGAAAAATCCGCACTGCTGGGTCGGCTCCATGGCCGAGCACTTGTAGAACACCCGGCTGGGGTTCTGGGTCGTGGCGCTCAGCTCCACCTTGCAACCTCGGCGGCAAGCACAGATCGGCGCGTTGGGCTCGATGATGTGGTAGGCCTGGGTGAAGATCTCCTGCTGGGCCATCTTGTCCGTCACGATGGCATTCTTCTCGGCATTGATCTTGATCGCCATCTCGTCGACATCCTTGCTGGTAACCTTGCTGCTCGTCTTGCTGGACATCCGGCCGGATCTCATGCTGACGCTCTGGGGCGTCGTGTTTCCGCTCCGGCGGGTAGAGGTCGACATAGGTTGTGGTTGCTCCGGCCACATTGGCTTCGGTGGTGGTGGCCCCTTGGGAGGCCCTGCCGTCGGCGATGGTGTCGCCAATCGTCTTCCGCGGCTCCCGGTCCGGGGGTTGTAGTGTGTGAACTCCGAAGTGAGGGAGTACCCGGACATCGACGACTTGTCGTCCTCCTCCTTCACCACCACATAGCTTCCCGGAGGGCTGTGGCTCGCGGCGGCGGTCGTCTTCTTGGTCCTCTTCCAGTCCCGATACTTCATGTAGAGCTCGTACTCCTTGTCCTTCTGCTTCATCAAGATCTCGTCCACATCGTCCCGAAGCGCCAAGAGTCGCTCCGGCTTGAGCTCCTTCAAGTTCGCCTGGACATGGTTGAGTGAGGCGTCCACCGAGTTGCTGAACACCTGCATGGCCAGTCGGGCCACCGGACGCAAAAACATTGCCACACGTAGCACGAGGTTGCGCCACGCGATGTAGATCACATTGGCCCTCTCCGGGTTCGGCTGCTCGCGGGCACGCTTGTTGGTCGGTGACGAACAGTCCATGGCGACCGCAGGCTCCTGAGGCAGAGGCGGGGGCTTTGGGATGTTCACTTTCGCTCTTGAGGTCAGGCTGGATGGCAGACAGGTTCAGAACTTCAAACTCTCCGTGGTGACCTCCGGCCAGACGTTTCTTGGACTGTGATAGCGCATGCATCATAGTCCCCGTGAAATTGTTGAGTTCAACCCTCAAAGCTCCTGAAGGTCCAATGTGAAGCGGAATCTGAGCCCCATGCTTAGTCAAATGCAGACTCAAGCGACCTTGCCTCAAGTTGATGACCGCTTCGCTCTGCAGAAGAAACTTCAGAGACAGAAGTAGAGGCGCGTTTCGGCTATGGCTTCCCTCGAAAACGGCAGGCTTCAGGAAGCAACCGCGTCTGCCCAAGCTACAGGGAATCACAGCATTGTACTCGGTTTGCGAAACTCCGTGAACCGAACGAAATTTGTTCTGCTCTTTCTGCTTGTACCAGGAGAGCTCTGGGGGCCAAAAAGGTTTCATCTTACCTAAGGTCTCAGCTCCTACAGCAGTTCTCTGGCAACCGGTGTCAAGAGTGGCGCAAGCGTGATCGTTGTATGACCCCCTATCACTATACAGAATATCATACACACGACCGGGCATGTAATCGAGCTCGGACTCTTGATGCTTCTTGTCAAAATTCTCACGGCCTTTGCCGCAGCCATTTGGCTCTGGGCTCTGTGACAAAATGTCGATGGCACCATTGGACTCCTCGTCGGCATCTTCACTAACAGCACTCTCCAGATAGTGGCAGAAGAGGGCATCGTCATACTGCTCGAGATCGATCTCTAGAAGGTGTGTCTCCTTGGGATCCCGGGTGTGGCCTGGAGCCGGCGGATTTGTGCACTCCTTGTGCCAGTGACCCACCTTGTTGCATCGCTTACAGCGAGTTCGCTGCTTGAGCTCTGCAATGGACAGCTTGTAGGTCCCCGGACGGAAGGGGCCGTAGCGGTCTCGTGATCCAGAGGGTCCTCCGCCTTGGCGATAGCCTCTGCCCAGTTCCTTGTCCTTCTTGATCTGTGCCGATTGGCTGTACGTCTTCTTCTTCTCCTTGATCATCATTGCCAAAATTTCCGCCGCTTCGTCTTCCTCGAAGACGCCTGGTCCTTCCTTCAACTCATCGTCGTCGGCCAGATCTGCCAACATGGCCTCCATCGTCTCGATCTCTTCCTCCTCGCCGGAGGGCTCCACCGTCTCATTCGTGGTGGTTTCGACCGCATGAACGGCCGCCGGGGTCGACTTGCCCCGAGTAGTCGCTTCATTGCCCAATTGACCAGCCTGAAGCTTCGTCTCGTGCTTCCTCAGCCAAGTCTTCACTTCCTTGGGCTCAATCGACCCATGCGTGAAAGTGAGCAGGGTCTTGATTTCCCCGTCAGTAAGGCCCAAAGCATTGATCATCAAGAAACCCCGGTAAAGGGAAGGCAAAGAAACCTTGTGTTCTGCGACCTTTCGCTCGGCCGCCTCCCACCTGCCAAGAAACTGGCGGGCTGTCTCATTCTTCTGCCGCTTCAGATGATAAGTAATTCGGGCCAAAGAGGCGAGTAGATGCTCTTCCTGATCATCTCCATAGTACTCTGGGGAGTCCATTCTTTTCAAAAGGCTCTCGGCATTTCCAGGATCAGACAGCCAAGCAGGATCTTTAGCCAAATGCTTAAAATCCTGGAAGGGCGTATCGCTCAGGGCTTTCAAGAGCAAAGGCCCGCGTGTCTGTGCCCGAGCTTTCGTAGTGCTGATCCAAATCCGAGCCCTGATGAGGTAGTCCTCGAAAGGACATTGCACCCCATCCCACGATGGTGGGGGACCAGCATTGGTCCTGAACTCTCCGCCACCACCATCATCATCATCTTCGTCGTCATATCGTCTCGTCGTCGTCCGCGTCTGCCGCTCGTAGCGGCTTCCCCCGCGGTTTCTCATCCGAAGCCATCGTCTAAACTCTTCGTATTCTTCGCGAGCGGCTTCGGCCTCTGCTTCCTCGGAACCGAGACCTTCGTCGTCGTCTGGCACAGATGGCATGGCCTCCGCCCCGGAAGCCGGCTGCGCCATCAAAAACTACTGCACTGTCCCGTATACAGTGCCGCGTCCGAACCGAGACTTCAACAGTCAACCAACCACCCCCTAGGCGCCTGGTCGTACCCAGGCGCTCCGCTACCACTGTAGTCGGCTAAAAACCCAAACCGCAAGAACCAGGAAGAAGTCTCGGACGGAACGTGGCGCCTTTTCAAGCGCATTCCCCTCGGCTTTGGTTCCTATGTGCACGCGGGCCTTGAGACATCAAGGCGGTAACGAAATGAAGGTTCAGTCAAAAGACATGTCCGGAATTCACACCCTAAACCCTAGACCCTAGACCCTAAACCCTAAACCCTAGAACCTATGAAACTCAACCCTTACAGCCCTGAACCTCTAAATCCCCCTAAACCCCTAGAGCCCTAAACCCTTGTAGCACCCTTATAGAGCCCTTTAAAGGAACCCTTGTAGCCCCTAAACCCTAAACCCCCAAAACCCCACTTCGGCCCAGAGGGCCCCACGCTAAGCCCTCCGGGTCTGCCTGTGGCCGCATCCGTCCCTGCGAGGCCGACAGTCACGAAGAAGGGAACCGAATCATGAGGGCATCCGCTGCAGACCTCGGCTCGATTCAGGCTTTAAGCTGTAGGGTTTGGGGTTTGGGGGGTTAGGGGTTTTAGGGGTTTAGGGGTTTAGGGTTTCAGGGTTTAGGGTTTGGGGTTTAGGGTTTAGGGTTTAGGCTCGATCCAGGCTTTAAGCTGTACCTGGACCCTAAAGAACCTACCTTACTAAGGCTCCATATTATGATCTCTTTATAAATATAGTAAACCCCAAAAAGTTGGAAACCGGATTAAGGACAATTAGTGCTGGGATTCCCTATCCATGAGTCTTAAGGATGGAGGCTATTGGGTTTCCAACTTTTGGGCTTCTACTGTAAGTCCTTCAAAAGGAAGGTTATTTGGGGTTAAGGTGAGGTCTCGGCTTTCCAGAGAGTCGTGGAAGTCCGAGTCCTACCCGCCCATTAAAAGAAAACAACTAGAAAAACATATTATAATCAATACAATTCAGATTTGGAGAAACATTTGTTCTTTAGGTAAAAAAAGACTTAAAGAGATAAAGGCAATTTTACCTGAACCCTAAGTCCTGATTGCGTCGAAACCCTAATTAAGGCATGACGGGCAAGATTCCGTGTCTGCGTTCCGGAATCTCAGCTCGTAGGAGCCTGGCCAAGGCTTCGGGTGTAGGGGATTTTGTTGTGGGTTGAGGGACATGCGAGAACCCTCAACCCTAAACCCTTAAACCGAAAAACCCGAAACCCTGAACTCTCAACCCCAAACCCTAAACCTTCATTAACGGGTCCTTGCAGTAAGGATCTGACTATTCACTGTGGCTGCGTGACTCAGCTTAGGGTTTAGTGTATCTGGTTTAGGGTTTAGGGGTTTAGGGTTTAGGGTTTAGGGTTCAGGGTTTCGGGTGTAGGGTTTTAGGGCTTAGGCTTAGGGCTCAGGGGGTTAGGGTTGTAATCTTCGGGATGTGCGCGTGATTGATACGAAAACGACTACTGCCGGTAGTAGTGGCATCATTCCATGTAGACCCCTGATTCAGCACTCGGCTCCATTATAAGGGTTCTAACCTCTGGTTAACAGGGATCTCAGCATTTTAATTTATGGCCCTCAAAGAAAACTCCTCTTGGTTCAGGGTGTAGCGTCGAGTTCACGGTTTGAGGTTCGGGGGTTTAGGGTTTAGGATTTAGGGGGATTCAACTCTTCAAGCAGTTCAGGTCAAAGAGAATTCTTACTTGCTGAAATCATTGTCATGCCCCCCAGAACGTGTAAACTTTCAGTTCTAGGGATATTCTCCCAAAAAAGTGTAAAGTGTACTCCATCAGCTACTAAGAAATGCTAAACCCTAAACCCTAAACCCACCTGCTTGTAGCTGGAAGACCACTCCAGGGCCAACGACGCTCGAGCTTGGCATCACCTCCGCGAGGCCTGCGACGACCACGGTGACGGACTTGGCTTTAGGTTTTTTTTTTCAGGGTTTAGGGTTTAGGGGATTTAGGGTTTATTTAGGGTTTAGGGATTTAGGGTTTGAGGGCTTAGGGTTTGTTTCGTGTGTTATGCCTAAACCTGAAGTCCTGAACCCTAAACCTTAAGCCCTAAACCTTAAACCCTAAACCCTAAGCTCCTATAACCCTTAAAACCCTAAACGCTAAACCCTTATATGGAGAGGGCGTCGGGATTCGAGCTTTGGGTTTAGGATGGCTCAGGGCTCGGAGATTCTGGTCTAGGGATTATAGGGTTTAGGGCTTAGGAGTTTCGGGGTTTAGGGGTTAAGGTTTAGGGTTTAGGGTTTAGGAGTTTCGGGGTTTAGTATTTTGAGGTTAAGGTTTAGGGTTTAGGGTTTAGGAGTTTCGGGGTTTAGGGCTTGGGGGTTAGGGTTATAGGGGGTTTAGGGGTTAGAGTTTAGGGTTTAGGTAAGCCTGCGGCACTAAACACCCCTATCTCCACACCCCTTAGCCCTGCATCCTTGGCGGTCTAGTTAAAGGAAGCTACAGGTGGGGAGTTTAGGGTATATAGACCCTCCATAAGGCTCCTATAAGAGGTAACTACCCACCTGAAAATAAATAAACCCTAAACCCTAAACCCCTAAACCCTAACTACCCATCTGAAAATGTCTTAGATCTAGTTCGTGTAGCACTTCGGAGTAATCAGCTGATGCTCGCGGGCTTGGGGTCCAAGCGAGTCCGTGCCTAAAGAAAGCGCGGTTTAGGGTTTAGGGTTTAGGGTTGATAGGGTTTGGGGTTTAGGGTTTAGGGCCCACTGAGTTTGGAAAGGCCAACCCGGAGTGCCAATCGCAGTGCTCTAGTGAGAATTTACAACACGAAGGTCTGTCGTATGGACACATTGAATAAAACGAACAAGCGAGAGCAAGTAAACATCCCTAAACCCTAAACCCTAAACCCAAAACCCAAAACCCAAACCCTAAACCCTAAACCGTAAACCCAAACCCCAAACCCTAAACCTTAAACCCTACCTATACATTGGTTTGGCGTTCCTTTTTTTGGTTCCTGGGCCATAACTATACATCGGTGGTAGCCTAAAACTTCTTGGTTTCTCGTCCTCAAGACTCCCATGGGTTCAGGGTTTAAGGCTTAGGGTTTGAGGGTTTAGGCAACTCCCAAGCTATACTCTGATGGTTAAGGGCTTGGTCTTTAGGCAACTGCCAAGCTACCCTGCAAGCTGAGTGCCTCGCTGTTTAGGAAGAACGAAGGTTTAGGGTTTTGGGTTTAAGGGTTTAGGCAACTCCCAAATTACCCTGTATGATGAGTCTCTCTCTGTTTTGCAGAAGCGATGCTCCATGCGTTTTCTTCACCGAGAAACAGCAGGACAGCATGAAGCAACCATTCAAAGACCATACAACATAACGAAGAGATCTTGAATTTATCATCATCCCTCAAAACTGTCCTGACCATCTCATGTGTGTGTACACGAGCCACTTTTGGCCGACCCTGAGAGGCACACCAAGCGCATGCACAGTTCTGCTGCTCTGGCTAACCCTGCCCACATAGTCTTCATCCATCTGCGTACTTGTGGCTGCAGGGTTCATGTATAGCTTCTGCTTCGGCCGAAGTTCCAGGGAATCCCGGACGTGGAGCATATAGTGGTATTTCGGTGTAAGATTGAAAAATAAAATATTCCGCGCAAAACATTTGCTTGCACAGTCGTGATACTTCTCTGCAAAAGTGCACAGATGGCCATGCGCAGTCTGGCTTTGTTCCGGCGTAAAGAAAATCCGATCCGTTGTGTAGCAAAGGTGCAGGAAGTCATCGATAGCAGCCAGCCACTGAAAAGCAGAAGCTGCCACATCATCAAGTAGCCATGGCTGTCCTAGGTAGTCCAAGAGGAACTTCACGAGGAGGGTGCAATCTGAACCTTTCCTCAGTTGCATGTTTCAACATGAAGTATGCAATGGCTGCCCTCAATTAAACAAAACATACCCAAGTCCAAGAACAAGGTGCATGGAAGATTCAGGCATGCACTTGAGACTTCCCCAACCCAGGTTGTCCTTGGTGAAGTCCTTCAGGTGTGGGGTTTCCTGAAGCACAAGCCGGCAAAACTCTGCGAAAAGTTTATACCCATAATGAAGGCGCGCAGGCACGTTGAGGCCACCCTGATCAAAAAAACCTTTGTAGCAGAGGTAGCAAATGAGCGATGTAACCCCAGTTCGCACAATGCCCAAATGACACAAATGGAAAATGTCTGTCAAAGCAAACTCAGCTGTGTCAGCACCAGGTATGCTGAGCAGAGGCGATGGGGTAGTCCACGGCTGTTGCACACCCACAGTTCTTTTCCATCGGGCAGTCGGTCTGAAATCTGCATACGGGGTGTCACGATCGTCTGCTTGGCACCACGGACAGCACTTGTTGGGAGCGCAGGTGAAGTGTCGCACCAGGTGCAGCACACGGGCCTGTGCAGGCAAATCGCCCTCCAATCCAATCCATGCCAGGTAAAAGCGCTCGGAGCCCAGCTCCATGCCAGTGTAGTATGCTTGCTTGCAATGAATTGCAAGGTGCCTCGAAATCACGTCTATGATGGAATTTCCAGCAGCGTATCCACAATGATCCTCCTTGTAGGAATCTCCCAGGATGCTCGCGAAATAAAAGCAGTGGTTAACACTGGCTGCACCATCCTTCAAGATTGGCCCCCAACTCACCTGCATAACGGCATGCTTCCGGTGCGACGTCCCCTCATCCATGTGCAGGCGACACGGAATGACTCGGTGCAACTCATCAGCATGATCCTGAAACACTGGGTGCCCCGGACGGATCGCTCTGAAGAAGCGCCAAAACTGCTTCAGCGTGTCACCAACCTGGGGGCTGTCGCCCTCGCAATTTCCAAAGAGCAACTTCTGGGGAAACTTCTCAAGAATCTCCGCAGCCAGATCCCGAATAGGGATAATGTACTGTGAAGCGGCTCCTCGACGAAGAGGCACATCATGAATACGACATGGTTGCGTCATCATACAGAGGTGTAAACGAATCACATTATTCGTGAAAACAGTCTCCTTATCAGAAGTTGTTTGGTGAGCCAGACCCAGCTGAACCAGCTGCACATACCCAGGGTTGCCTGGTTGCATCGTTTGATGCGTGTCCCAAGCTATGCGTGCTGCATGAGCAGCTCCATGTGCCTCAGATACATTGCAGCAAGAAACGAGCCCTGATAAACGACAACCATGCAGGCAGGGTACCAGGTAGCTCTCCAAGACATTGCAGATCGCTGAAGCACCTGCGGAGGGGATACTAACACCGCAAACAGAAGAGAAAAAGACAGAGAGACAGGGAGAGATAAACATACAGTATGTGTGTTCATATTTATTTTTTCATGTACTATATATGGTTTATCTATTTGGTCTGCCTCTGTAGAGGCAAGCCAATAGATAAACCATTTAGGAGATAGGACAAAAAAAGATGCAGATATATGCAGGAATGCAGGAATATAATTATACATACAGACAACCTATATAGGTTGTATGTATGTATAATTATATTATATACTATGTGTGCGAGTGTGTGTGTGTGTGTGTAAAACATATACATATATCTTGATACATACACATCTGAGTGTATGTATGAAGATATATGTATATGTGTGTATATATATATAACATGAGCACGACATGGACCATGAGACGACAGAAGTATAAACAACGAAACTGTGTATACAGGGGTATGCATTTTCCAGTGAAAATGCATACCTCTCTATACCAGTTCCTATATACATTCTGTCAGCAAGCATGCAGAAGGGGCTCCATGCACATGACTTCCACGACTCCACGACCTTTTCACATTCTGCAGGACTCCACCAGTGAACCCCGGGTTGCAAACATAATTTCAGACATCCTGCCTATAGGTCTTGCCCAGAGCAGGAATCCCAAAACACAGGCCATTGTGGCTACACCACAACAGCAGTCGCAAATCCTACCAGGCATCCCAGAGATACAGAGGTAGATTTAAGCAAGGGTATATAGAGTTATATAAAGTTAGAAGGATAGATATTTAGAAGCACTGAACATAGAGCTAGCCTGAAGCCTAAACTCCGAACGTATCCATAGGGGCCTGCATTCAGTTGCACGTTCAGGCCCCGGTTCACTCTTCAGGTGGCTCCTGCTTTGCAGTCGCAGCCTTGGCCTTGGGCTTGCTCTGCTTCTTGAAGTGGGTCCTCAGCTGCACATATGGGTTGTGTGGAGTGGTGTATAAGTGTTTTAGGGGTTTCGGCTTTAGGGTTTAGGGTTTGTATGGGGCTTTGTGCTAGTAAACAAGCGCACTTCAGACCGGGAGGCTTCAGAGCACTCAGGCAGTTGTTGAAACGAACCAATGCATCCCGGACTTGCTTGGCCAGGCCCGCATAGCTCTCCTTTGTCCTTGGACCATCACACATATCATGCATAACACACGCAAAAGCACACATACCACAGAGAACCATGCCACTCATGGCATAAACCTGAGGCGAGCCGCTGGGAAGAAGCATCGTCGAGCTCCTTGTTGCAGATCTGCTTGTAGAGGTCATTGACCCATTCTGCAGCACAGCACTGATTTCGGGGATAGAAAAACAGTAGATGCTTGCAATCGACTAATGTTGTAGCGAGTTTCTCATGGCTTCCTCAGCTTCCTTGTGATCCTCCCTTGGCTGGGGCAGGAATGTTTGGCAGGCAAGCAAGGCATACATTTGGATTGCAAGATTCCACAGTTATAAAGTGTTAAGGCGAGAATCGTGTGGTCTGTCGCACCCTCGGTCTTCAAGCGCTCAACCACCTCTTTGAACGCACTCCGACGGTTCAGAAGACTCTTCTTGTACTTGTTCAGGAACTCCTTCAAAGTGTCCGGCCCATCGATATCAGGCAGGCCCTTGTCTCGTCCCTTCGCTGTCGACTTCTTGTTGTCATCATCTTCATGGTCGGACAAATCCACAGCATCACCGATACCCGTGTGGATGTCGAAGTTCTCACGAAAGAAGCCTCAGCCCAGGTATATGGCGTGCAGACAATGGCTGCCTATACAGCTCGGAATCAGCAGCAGGACTGGCCTGAGCTTTCCATCACTTCTTCGAGTGCGCGTAGTTTTTCACTTCCTTGCCTCAATTGGTTTCGATATGAGCATGCAAAGCCGAAGACAGTATGTATATAAGCCCATGAAAAGCTGAAGCCAAGTAGCTCAACACGGTCCGTTGTAAGCACTAAGTACTTACGGACATTCTCGTACAAACAGCGCTTGAAAAGGCGCTTGGATTCACAGTGGGCCTTGGCCCCGGAGATTTTTTGCCTTAGATGTACCAGACTTCACAGCGGGAGCAACACACGAGCCATCATCACATGTAAATATATATATATATATTAGCCCAAGTGACTCCGGCCACTTCTTCTCCTCGCGCATTTCTTGCTCTGTGAGCCACTCGTAGCCAGCGACGGATTTCTTCCAATCCTTCGTCAGCTGTCTCAACTTGAACAGAGCTTCAAGCCGGTCCTGTCCAGCATGTCAGAAGACAGAGAAGGAACGAAAGAAATGTTTGTGAGAGAGAGAGAGAGAGAGTGAGACATGGGGAGAGAGGGTAAAGGGTCAAGGGTTGCAGTCGTTCCAGGAGAATCTATAAACCATGTCTGACTGTCCTTGTTCTCTGCAGCAGAAGCTGACTGGATGTAGCATTTCTCGACAAACTCCCGCACAAGCTTCTGCTTCGGCAGACCACCTGTGCAGAGGGCTTTCCATTCTATACACAGATATGTTATGCTTGATTTGAAGAACGATAAAAATAAATATATTTAATAGCACCTCTATATGTATGCATGTGTAGGTGTGTGTATATATCACACACACACATATATATATATATGTGTGTGTGTGTGTGAGTGTGGATATATATATATATACATGTGTATATATCTGCATACACACACACAGACAGTATAACACTCCTAGAGCAGTTTGTTTGATACACACAAGCACACATAAATCAATATACAAACATATGCATATAAAGACGTGTACATGTATGCCTTTGTACATAGATCATGTATGGTTGCATGTGTGTGTGGGGATGTAAGTAAGTATGCATATCTATGTGTGTATGAATAATATGTATATACATATGAATATATGTATATATATATATATGCAGCATATAGGGTTTGTAGGCGAGAAACCATATATACATATATATATATGTATGTATACAATATATATATATATAGTTTTGATGTATATACCATATATATACACACATACATACATACATACATACATACATACATACATACATGCATGCATACATACAAACATACACACATACATGCATACATACATACATACATACATACATACATGCATGCATGCATGCATGTATGTATGTCTACAT
>CAJNJA010093487.1:0-19509 GCA_905231915.1 Symbiodinium necroappetens
AACTTGGGCGTGTATTCCCTCGCAAGGCGTACAGGAACACAAGCACGCAAGTGTCCCTTTTCTACAGGCAGTCGGCTGTAGTCTGGATACTCTGCTATGCTAGAGCCTTGAGCACAGACATGGAAACATGCAAGTGATACGTGAAGTCGACAATGCCCGGAATGTGTAACATTCGGTACTTCACCCCTGAGGACTCATCGCTCGCGAGGAGACCCGCACGTGCGCTCACATTTGTTGGGTGGTCTTGGTTCCCACGCAAAGCATCCTGATTTCTTGTGGCAGTGCGTTATAACAGCTATTTCGACGCCCACTCCTGTCCGGACTATGATGACGAAGACACGAGTCTGGAGTCCAACACTTGATCAAAAATTTCATAATTCATGGTGATCGCGCTGCTACGTCAACGCGTCGAAACCCGGAGTTGGTCACCAGACCCCGACCCGAACTCGGAGGACTCCGACACCAACGTCTCAATCTATACCTCAATGCAGACCGAGAGAGTGTATACTCACGCATCGGCCCAGAACAAGCGGAACATCAATGACATGAGAGTGGCATCGCAATGCCCAATGTGGCCAACTGAAGAAAGAGATCCCTCTGTGTTCTGAGTTCTTCATGGGTCTGCTTTCAAAGCGTCGTACGGGCGCCTCATTCAGTGTTGCGCTACATCAGGAAAGCCGAAGCTTCAGTCATCCAGAAACAGGTAACCCACGCCTCTTCCCCGTCCCGCATGTGATCGTAGAATGCCTGGAACTGCGTCACGAGCGAAGGCATATGAGACCGTGTGCAGACAAAGGCATACCATGATCAGAGCAATATCGAAATCATCAAACGAGCACGCACAGAACATGTCACGAACAAGCTCCATGGCGCTCATCTTGAAGAGAGCTTTCAGGTAAAAAGAAACAATGAGCCGAAATGGCGCTGGCAAACACGTACCAGATTCGGGCCTTCTCAAACCCGGCAGAATGCTCAACTGATCTATTCGGATTCGGGCTTCCTTTTGATTTCCTGTCCTGGGCTTGGTGCGATGACCAGTCTTGCCGAGTCTGACAGCTTTTGTTGCAGCATCGAACTGAGGTACGACATTTCTGTTCGGCAAAACGAGGTTGCTTTGTACAATCGCCCTCAGCCCCATCCACCTTTGGTCCAACCTTTTGAAGTTGGCGGTCTGTCCGACTGCCTGCCGCCAAAACCTGCACAGTGCGCATCCAGGTGCAATCATGTGCCCATGTTCTCTTCAGTCGAGATATTGAAAGCTGGGGCGACAATCCGCGAAGGGGCCCGGATTGCTGATCTTACGCGAAGAGGCTTGAACTGCTTGAACCATGATGAACCAGGTAGGTACCAGCTTCTCACGTCTTGTTGCTAATCTCGATGCCTCTTGGACAGCAAAGGCTAGTGAACAGTGAGTGTGGGCTTCATTCAGCTGTTTCGCAGTACCCAGCTGTGTCTGGTTACGCAAAAGTTTCATTCGCTACTGATATTGCTCCTTCCGCGATGTATGCCCATACCAGAGCTGAGACAGGCCTTTTCAATGCAGTAGTCAGCAGTTGATCTCTGACCCTTTACTGTGCGTCACATGTGCGAGCGGGACCATCGCATCACTGCGGCTGCTTTACATACCCGCACTTTAGAGTTCATGAGTTCCAAAGATCATGAAAGACTGAACGGCAGGCTCGTTCCTGTAAAGCGAATGACGCTGAGTGCACGTATGGCTGGTAACCCATTCCTGCTGAGCGCCGAAAGGTTGAGATAAAAGTGTAACTGTTCGTGTCGCTCGAGATGGTTTTCGTCGGAGTTCGCAAAGCCAAAGGCCCATATGCGCACACCGTACCGCCAACGGGCTAGAAGTCGCCCTCCAGGCCTCCGCCACCCTTGTCGCCCTTGCCACCATAGTATCCTCCTGCAGGGGCACAGCAAGTAACGTCTGCAGTACTTTCCTCACGCTGCACCGCGGCCTCCACCACCTCCTTGTGCGTAGTAACCTCCTGGTCGCTGCGATGCGAAGTTTGACCGACTGTACTGTGCACTAAGTAAGAGCATCAGAGTGGACTGAGGGACGCACCGCCTCCTCCACCGCCTTGGGCATAGAAACCACCTCGCACTTACCATCATGAGTCGCAAATGAATGTGGCTTCTTAACCAAACACCACATCAATGCCTCCTCCTCCGCCCTGCGCGTAGTAACCACCGCCGCCTCCGCCGTCTCCTCCTCCCTTGGAGTAGTAGCCACCTCCTGCTTCGAAATCTCACAGCGTCTACACCTGCCTAGGAGGCCTCCAGCTATGCAGCCTCCACCACCGCCTTGTGAGTAGTACCCGCCGCCGCCACCCCCTTTTTGGGAGTAGTAGCCGCCTCGCATCCACCAGAGACCAGAGGTTGCCAGTAAATGCTACTTTAAACTCCATCTCATGTCCAGGCTGCGTCCGGGCCTCCTCCATCGCCTCCTTTGCCTTGGTAAACAGCTTCGTACACTGCCAGGTCAACCGTGATGCTGCGGAGGCCTTGGGAGTAGTAGCCCCCACCGCCACCGCCGCCCTTCCCATAGTACCTGCCAGCTGCACATGGAGCAGAGTTCCGACGACCGCCCTTGACACAATAACTGCCGCTCTGCGTGCCCGCCACCACCATCGCCACCTTTGCCTGAAAGCAATTGGCTGCGTGGAGTGTATGGCCATCTGCCACTGAGGCCGAGCCTTTGCCACCGTAGTAGCCACCGCCACCTCCGCCTTTCTCCCCTGCAGCAGCATGCACACTGTGCTTCTTGTTACTGTTCTTCTGCGGGCGCTGTTGCTGCTGGACTTGGTGACGATGTGTTCTGCTGCTCAGCAAGGCCCATCAAGAAGCTTAGAGCGTCAGGCCTCTGGGACTGTCTCGCGCATCTCCTGAACCTGACCAGAGCGAACATCCAGAAAACTGCAGAGCCACAGAATGCCAGAGCCTGAGTACCGGGGTACCTCTGAGCGCCCTACCCATGCCCTTTCCAACCCATCTCTTTGCAGACATGGCTGCTGCTGTCTGGGCCTTGGAGGGAAACAGACGTCTCCAACACGTTCGCTAAGGTTCATGACAGCCTTCCTTTGGGGCTCTTGCTGATGCGCCTTTGCCACCTCCACCTCAGGAAAACGGAGCAGGAGTGAGGAAAGCCTGATGCATCAGTGGCCGACCTTGATCCTTCTTCGTCAAGGCTACGTTGGCTTTGACGATATCCTTCGCAATGTCCTCAACCGTATATCCTGTGCCATGTCATAGGCATGGAATAAAAGCATTGCAGCCTTGCGCTTGCGAGAGCACGGTACCCCGTGCCTTCTGGCACACCACCTCTGTCAGGAACTGCACCAATGATGATGGTCTTTACCTGACATCAGCTGTGTGCCATGCTGTGCTTTTCAGAAGGATGATGCGTCTGAGCCCGTGGCAACCGACTTCAAGGCCGTGATGGAAGAAATCTGGCCAGGATGCATCGTACTTGCTCGGCCGTAGGCAGCTTCCAGCTTCTGTCGTCGACCTTCGGAGGCTCTTGTACCGTCTTTTCATCCGTCGCCAACATATGCCAGCTCCTAAGCTCAATCCCAAGGGTACCCGAGTATACAGAATGTCATGTTCTGAGTCGCTTGCCCGATGCTCGCCGAGCTAAGGTGGTCGCGCCAATCCATGACGGCTGAAATGGCCTGCAGCAGAGCCAACTTATGTCAATATGGACGTATACTGCATCTGCAGCTAAGCATGAGTAGCCTCAAACAAAATGCTTGATTGAGCCTTTAGATGCACAGAACAGCTCACAGCGGAGGAACGCTGCAAGGACATTGTGCCTGGGAGATCTGCTCCATGTAGGAGTCCGCCTTCGGCGACCAAAGAAAGGCCTCGCGGAGCTAACTGCCTTCACCGCCCTCATGCACCGCCTTTGGACAGCAGTCCGCGCCTGAATTGTCACGTCCAAGCGCCGTGTTAAAACTTTCCGCCTCCGCATGTCACGTCGCATTGCATCAACCATCTTCACAAGAGGGCAGCACCCAAACCTGACGGAGTACTCCTGATTGAAGACTTCCATGATCTGATGCACGGACTTCTCCTACAAGTGGAAGAGCACTGCAGCGGTGCTTGGACGTGAGCATAGCAGCGGTGCTCCTGGTCGGGAGTCAAGTTCCAGTACGGGTAGAGCAGGTGATCACACCTGCGTTGAAGTGCCCGCCACTCAGCTTTCCAAAATCATGTCTCCAGCCTCTTGCTGCTAAGGGAAGCATCCTCAGATCATTGCCACAAGCTGACATGTTGCAGGAGTGTGATCTCGCATCTTGCAAATGCAAGCTGGGTGTCCGCTTCAATCTTGCCCGCAATTTCGTCCAAGGCCTGGAAGATGTCAGACTGTGCCAATTATACGATGTCTCTCGCGGCTTCGGCTCTGTGCGCCTGAACTTTCTCATCAGCCGGCTCCGCTTGCGCAGTACCTTGCAATGGCTACGAGCAGTAGACGACAAGAACATGTTCCAGATATAGTGCCACAATTTGATCACAGCAGGGCAAGCTTGGGACGACACTTTTACCCTTGTAAGCACCTTTGCCGCCTCTCCTGCAATGCTCACGTTCTTAGGCCAAGTCAGCGCGATGGAGGAAAGGTGGCCTTGCTGCATAGGCGACGAAGCCAAACCTCGGAAGTCTCCAAAAATCATCTCGAGATTCCAAACTCATCTCCTCTCTCCAGCTCCACCGATCTGCTTTGACCATCTGGGCAGCTGACTCTTTCGCTATTTCTTCTATGATATCCTTTGCCTCACTCGTGGCCTGCCATCTCGCCGACGGCAAGAGGACACGTATAGGCGTTCCGAGAACACGGGCCGTCTTGAGGATTCTAGCCCCTGAAGCTAACTGCAAGAGAGAGCGAGATAATAAAGGAGGGCGAGAGACGCAGAGAGAGCGAGAGAGAGAGCGAGAGCGAGTCTTTCCAGCCCTCCCTGCTGGAGGAAGAGCCCGGCCCGTTGGGGCGGGCGGAAGCGGATCACCGCGAAGGATCACGACTTAGGACACCCCTGTTTAACCTGCGCGCCCCTCAGAACCAGCCTTGTCGGAGAGCTCTAAACGAAGATCGGTGCAGCAGAACTTCTTAGCAATCAGACGACAGGCCTGCAGCAAGTCTAGCGCAGCAACAGATGCTGAAAGAGCTGAGTCTTGAGACTATCTGCACCTGCAGGTCAGCCAACAGCTCACCCAATAGCTGGGTTCGGAAGACAACCTCTGCCTCAGCAGTTCAAGTGTAAAACAAAATCTTCTGCATTGACCGCGGCCCGAGGTAGAGGCTAAGTTTTCGGTGGTAAGGTCACCCTGCCCACTCTTGCAGAAAACGCACTGGCGGTGGGGAGGTTTTTCGCTTAGTGAGGCCTCCAAGTAGAGCTCTCGCGACCTGGCCAGAGATGCGACGCCTGAAACGGCAGGATGCAGTGTCGACCCATCGTGAACCTTCGAGTCTTCTAACTCGGTGGCCCCTGATCTGAGACACGAGCTTGAAACGTCGGTGACTTCTGGGAGGCTTTCGCCGGTAAGGGTCGCAATCTCCGTCCGGAGCGAGTCTGAAAACGGGCAGCAGCAAACTGTCAAGACCATGACAGCATTGAAATCACCACTCTGCTCTGGACAGCGTTGGAGCAGTGGCGCTTTTTCTCGTCAAAGCTGAACGGACAAGAGCCGGCTGTGCTGCTGTGCGCCGTAAACATCACGATCACCGGCACTGCCGGCAAGAACCTCCAGCACCAAGTTGAAAGATGACACGGCAGGCATGATGTGCCATGCTTTGCCTGCCGGGCACATGTGATCTTGATGGCCCAGCACGTGTCCTGGGCCCGAAATCGGCAGGATGCACCAAGCTCTCACATGCATTGAAAAAGGCTTTGAGACCCGGGCATCGCAAAAGATGCCCAAAATATTTTGCAACGGAACTGCAGAAGCATCCAGTGCTGGACTGCTTTTGGCATAATTGTAAGACTCCCTTGGATGCCCAATGCCAAATCACGCAGGCTGACAATTCGAAGACATTCGGTTGATTTTGCTGGCAAGCCTCTCATCGGCAAACATTAAGTCGTAGGTAATTTCCTTGTGAAAGTGACAAGGAACGGCTGGAATGTTGATTGGAGAGGTTTTCTGCCGTGGTGACAACATACCAGTCGATGCTGCTCAGGGCTACTGTGGAATCGGTGCGGGCCAAGAGCATTTACGCCGGCGTTCTTGGAACGCACCACTTTCGCCAGGTCTCCGAGATTGCACCCAGCCACTCCTTGGGCAGCTGCTGTAAGGTTCGGGAGAGAACAGCCAGCCAGGCGGCTTAGACACGCGGTGACACCACACACATGCCTGCTTGCTTACACCTTGCCTGCGTACCGACCTGCGCAAGACACCGATTGTTCAAACTGTCGCTAGAAACGCTGCCCGTGACTGTCCACGACACTGCGTTGGAGCTCGGTTCTTGGCGCCAGACACCAGGTACGGTTTATCGGTGGTCGCTTTGCTCGGTTTCCTGGATTCTTTTGGGCGTCCTTCGTCTCGGCTAAGGCTTTGCATCCCAAGCCGCAGATCTTTCCTGCAGTGTGGTGCACTGTGCCGAGTGGATTCCATGTCGTGTTTTGGCTCTCGGTCTTCCTTATGTTGGTTCTCTGGCCTTTGAAATTTCCCGTCCACGGTGTCCTCTTGTTGATATGTTAACGGTGCCCTGTTTTTACTATGATTTTTCCCCCTTCTTCAATGCTGTCTTTCCTCGGATGAAAGGCCCCGTGCCTTTTGCCTCACCTCTGAACTGCCTATGGTGCAAGCGATAGGCGCCACCCTGAAGGCTTCGCAGAAGACTCCCAGTCTTGGTATGCCTGGGCCGTCAATGTTGAAGCGCGCCGAACAATGATACAAGAAACTTCCGAAACCTCTGCCGACGAAGCAGTCGGAGGAGCATCCCAAGGCAACAGGGTTGCCTCCACATCCTGTAGAAAAGGTGCTGTTCCTTCCCTTAATGCAAAGATTCCGTCAATCCTCTTCTGAGCCATCGCTGTGCAGTACACGGATTGGGAAGAGATCGCGCCTTGGTTCATCTTGCTGTTCTGCTGCAGCTGTCTCCGGCATGTCAGGACTTGACGCATTGCCGCAGAGGGTCAAGAGCTTCTCGTCTAGATCGAGCAGATGATGGACTGTGTAGTCCTTATGGCATAGTCTTGCTACGACAAAGAATTGTTCGGCACACAAAACATCATGAATCTCGGCACCTTGCGGCTGCAACGCTTCCATGGCACAGCCAGCTTTCGATCGCTCTTGGATCTGCTTGAAGCTGCGTGCGTGCTGCTGCTGCAGTGCTTGCAACAACCTCGCGGCACTGAAGAAGATGCTGACCCTGCAGACCCGCAGCAACGAAGCGAACAGTCAGGCCCTCTTGGCATGAGAGGCTCTGGACGTAGTCTTCCACCTCCTTTAGAATCTCTTGCCACCGTGAGATAAAGCTCGGATCTCTTGTGCCACAAATTGTCAGAACTCCCTCGTCACCAAATTGAAGGTCGGATGGTGAGAATGGAAATGCCAAGTTCCCAGCCGTGGCTTTCCGGCCATCAAAGCCCCAGTGCAGCAACGTGGCACGGAGGAGGGCCAAATGTGATCTGTTCCTTTCGATGCCCCCTCCAGAAACGGTGACCAGAATACCGAGCTCTTCACCAGAGTTGACCCAGGAATCCTCGACACCGTTCCTCCCGTACACCATCGTGCTATCGGATGGTTCCACATCCGCCGTGCCGGGAAGGAAGTCAATGGCAACTGTGCGGAACCCACGCACCCTAGCTCCTTGGGAGATGCCAAGAAGAAGGTGACTTGAAAGAGTGATAGAAACACACTGGAGTATACACGAACGAAGCCTCAACTTGTCAACAAGCAAAGTCAGCGGCCTTCCAGCTTCACTGCGGGTGGCACCCTTGTGAGCTTCGTGCCCTCCACTTCCACAACCCGGCCGCGCTGCTTGAAGACCGCGTGCTTGGTGCTCAATACACCACCAGGCAAGCCGAAGAGATGAGGGTGGCTCTTCTCGTAGAGAGTGTGCGCAGCGACACTCAGAGCTGTGGCTTGTCTCTTCCTGTTCGGCGCCCAGAACCTTGCTGTTGCCTGGCCTCTGTCCAGTTCTGCAACGAGGCAGTCGCTGCCACTTCCAGGCACCTCAAAGCAGCACACAACAGCCTTGCGGAACTCCACAGATTCGCTTATGTTCACGAGCATAACACATTCACGAGTGCTTCCCAGATTCGGTTGCAATTGCGCCGCACTCGAGCACTTTGGCGGCGTGCAGCGCGGCTGAAGCAGGAAATCCGCATCGTATGGGCTCAGCAGCAAAGACAGCAGGGTCATAAGCACGTCCACACAGCCTTGGTGAAAAGTTGCGAAAGGTTCTCATGATCTCCTTGCGTTTTGCTCAGCCAGGATGCACTATGTCAGCATGTCCCAGCGCCGACATGATGGGCTCCAGACCCATCTGCGCCACGATCACCGAGCCTTGCTGGATAGAAACCGAGAGCAAGCGGGCAGTGAAACGTTCTGCAGACTTCCTGCTTTCGCACGCGGCCTTCCAAGGCATCTGTGCCAATGGCAGGCATAAGGCCCAGAGGTGTCAGCTGTCGCCCGGCCAGCTGCACAGCTTGCAGCTCACTCTGGACCTCAGAGGCTTGGCGTGTCACAGGGGGCACCAGGTCCCTCAGCTTCGCTCTGCTTCTCTGAGACCTTTGCTGTCGCTATTGGAGCGACCAGGCCTATCCTCGGCGCAGAGGCTTTGGGGCTTTGACCTCCCTTCTTCGAGGCCCAGGCTCTGCCATCATCCTCCGAGCTTCGCGAGCAAGCAGCTCAACCTCCGCACGGCTAAGCCCAGAATTCTTTCTCACGGCGACAGCTGCTTGACGTGGTCATCGCCTGGTTGTTGGTGCCACAGCCCCCAGCTGAGCCCACGATCAGCTTGCAGCGCTGCCCCATACTTGCCTCACGACGTGCAACGATCGCCAGGCTCAGAAAAGCTACCAGTACGTGCGGCAAGGTCCTGCTGGCGGACACCCTGAAGCATCAGACGAAGGTCTCCTTTCAAGCTGAAGCCAAGAACTCAGCTCTGCAAGCTGCAGCCACCCCATCATGCCCATCCCTATGGCTCGAGCAAGCGTCGCAGGACATGATCTAGCGATGTGAACGATGAGCGAGATGCCAGGTAGTAAGGTCCCGGATCCTCACTCACTCCGGGTCTGGCCCAAAAGACTTCAACAGACTTGCAAGACCTACTCCGTTTCACTCAGAAAGCTTTATCTGAGCTGCGATGGAGCCGGCATCTACCGCAATGAGATTGAAGGCATGCTCGCCTTCATTGCTCATGCCCCGCTCAGAACCAGCCAAGGCCGGTGCCGGCTAAGCTGCTCACGCACCGCCACATCGAAAGGAGCCTCTGCAGTTGGCGCCAATGCCGGCTCTGGTCCTTCCCTGCTCTTAGCCAAGCGGCTTCAGGAAACCCATATCCCAAGATGGCCGTCGGCGCCAGAATTCGGAACACCGTGGGGTCGGAGGTAATGCCAGTGGCAAGCATTCTCGCCTGGTGCATGTGCATCGCCCTGCAAAAGCGCCTCTGGCCACTCGGATTGACATTTGCAGCAAGGTCGCCGAGCGCCGACTGACATGGTGTCCAACGTAAGTCGTGAGGCGCAGCATTGGCAACGACCCTGCTTTTCTGTGCACGTCGGGGTCTTGACACCATTCCTGGAATCTGTGGTCACAAGATTCCATCCTCATGGCCGGCATCGTTCATCTCTTGCTCTCTGTGGCTTGAATGCTAGAGTGCGACAGGGGTCTCGAAGCTGCGGAAGCCAGTTGTCCGGAGATCGCATGCTGTGCTCAATGCAGGTGCAACGAGATCTAGAGAAGCAAGGCCCGGCCTGTCAAATCGAAGAATGTCGTGTCATTGCCTAGTAAGACGGACAAATCGAGCGACATCAAGTAGGCCGGCGAAATTGTCTGGGCTGCCGACAAAGCATGATTGTCTCATGTGGCTGCCATGTCTCGACACTTCTGCCATTGACCTTGGCCAACATCATTCGAACGACCTGCTCGACTCAAAACTGCCCTACTCCTTTCTGCTTGTCCTGCCCTCAGGCCGGAAAGCCCCTGGCCGTCTTAAAGCAGGCACTGAAGGCATCGTAAAGTTCCTGCCAGGGCGGACTGCACCAACAGAAACTGTTGGAGGCAGGTGCTTGCATCTACGCGCCTGCTGTGCGGCCTCGAGCTTCTTGTGCCCTTCGATGGCGAGCACCGCCATGCGGCCTTGCAGATGTTAAAGAAATTGCTCAACTGTAACCAGATCGTAACACCATCCCCAGCAGGCCTACAGAGAGGACCTGCCCCTGTAACTGGGGATTTCAAGACCTCCACCATGAGCCAACTAGGCTGCTCATCCGAGATGCTTCGACTGCCGCACTTGCTCGATCTGTGGTGCATCTTTCGGTTCATTGCATCACAACCACACCGGACGGTCACGTACTCAAGGCAAGGACAGCTACAATTCAGAGCAGGTTTGGTTGATTGTGCCGACATCTCATGGTTTGCCTGGTCTCGCAGCCACATTTCAGCTGCAAAACAATCGCCCAGACATATGTTGTTGCTGAAAGCCGGGGCCCAGCGTATGTACAATCTGGGTTTGTGCATATCTTTCTGCACAAGGCACATCCTACGGCGAATCCGGTCGGCTAGAGTTTCGGCTGGTAGCTCGGCTCGGCTGTGGGCTCTCACTTGGCAGCAAACTGTTGAGCATGCTTGCGCGTCCAGGCCGGCGGTCTGCCATGAACTTGACCTATCGAGACTTGCTACAACAAAACACAGCTGCAATGCAAGGTGCACGTGGAGGTGCCTCAGCTCCAGGAACATCAGGCACCAAATGCAGCACGAAATGCGTTGTTGTCTTGGCTTGTCGAAAACGTGGCAATCCACACAAGGCCGTGCTGCCTTGACCATGGCAGAGGACCGTCGCCTGTGCATCGCCCTGAACGGACACGCAGACTGCCCCGAGCTTGCGGAACAGGACTTTGTCAAAGCATGGCTCGGCCGCGGGCTCCCTCCCGATCTCGGATCGTCGCTTCTTGACGTCGGCAGCCTTTCGTTTTTTCCGGCAATCTTTTGTCAGAGGCTGCGTTCCACTCCGAGGCCGTCGCATCCAGCTGAAGGCCCAAGCGCTTGGAGGCTTTTAGCAAAGCCAGAACCCTGCAGTCACAGGAGTTGTCGAAAGTGCTCTTCTTGTCGCGGGTACTGGAATCCGAGGACAGTGCGACACCAACTTCGACCCATTCGGCAGGCCCAGCCCTTCTAAAGAGCCTCACACAAGAACAGCTGACTTACACATCCCGCGGCCCCACACGCTGCCTGCAGTGATCTTGATGGACGTCAAAGCCTCAAGGCGCGGGGATGCTTTGTAAAGTGCAAGAGCCGGCAACATGCTGCAACAACAGCGTGGCGCACGGACACCCGGGTCTCCGGTGCTCCAAAGGCCTCCCAGCACTGCACGCCATGGTGCAGGCGAACTGGACAGTGTTTGTACATGACGTGACCGGCCGTCTGCAGGGTCTTTTGAAACTTGCTCTGCACGCTGATCGTTGGGGGTGCACTGGAGGCTCTCCTCGCGAGGACATTGCCTCTTGCCCCTGTGACAAACGGACGTTGCGAGTGTGTGTCCCCTCTCCTGACAGCCGGCGTTTGCCAGTCCTGGACAAGCCAGAAACTTCATGCCCTGTGCCTTGTGCTTCAGAGTCAATGCTGAGCCTTGTCAGAACTCCTCTGGACTTTGAGGGTACCTTTTCCTTCGAGTCTCGTTTTTCGACTCCAGGCGGCATCCGGAGATTCCGCCGAAGCCTGGCTCCGAAACAGCGGCAACGCGCAATCTCCGGACAGTGCGGCTGCACACTGGCCTGCAGTCCTTCCTGCAAGTCTTTGAAAGACCTGCACTACAATGCTTAAGCAGATACTCGATGATTCCCGTAACACTCAGCGTCAAAGATTGCGGTTACTTGCCAGAGCCGTCGCAGATGTCAGGCGGTTGGAAGGCGCGAGCAGTCTCTCAAGATCCGCACTAGTAAACTAGTACGACATTGGCATGCCCAGGCGAAGCCAGCTCTCAGCAAATGTATTTCTCAGCTCTGAGATCTTGGATAACTTGAGGAGTTTCGCTCGAGCTGTTTCTGCAAATCAATGTGGTGCACCAGATTCTGAACTCGCACGAAAAACGCGCACCTTGATTTCGCATCCCACTCTTCGACACCATGTGCCTCACTCGAGCGTGACTGTGAACTGCTTGCTCTTTGTCGGTGCATCGAGCCGCGAGCCTGCACGGCCAACTGGTCCAGGGAGGGCTCCTCGGCAAGCCCGCTTGGCTCCATGCCTGGCTGCAGACCATGCAGCTGTGGAAATGTGGACAAGCTGATAACGAAGACAGCAGGAAAACAGTGAACTGAAACAGAGCCGGTTGGAAGGGGCCACGCTGGCTCCACGCTAGTCTCGAAGACGCAGCTGTGCAAGTTGGATGCCGAAAGACATGGACAATGTTTGCTTCATGAGGCCCACCCAAGTAGGCGATTTGACAAGAGAATGAAGTGCTGTTCTGCAATATGGCCCTTGGTTTTCAGTCACTCGGGAAGACGGCGCTCAGCAGCTCAAGGAACTGTGCAACATGACAATGACACGAGCATTTAACATCATAAAATCCCTAGCAAAGCGTGCGTGGGCTGAAGCATGCCAGGGCGACGATTTTTCAGGCCCTCGAGCATGTCCATCAGCAATTGCTGGTACTGGCCACACGAATCGCTGAGATGCTCCCGGAGTCCCAGAGATGATCTCTGCTCTGGGTCGAGGACTCTTTCAGGCAGCGGTACCACCGGATTGGGATAGAGGTACATGGCCTCCGTGACAGCAGACTCTGGGCACGACACGAACCGACCGGTAACAGTGCTGAGCAGATGCTCTGAGATGCAGACAGCTAGAAGGCACACCTCTTGAAAATCCTCGAAGTGAAGAGCCTCCTCCTTCTCAGCGGGCCTCGCAGTTCCAGGTTTGTTGCATCCTTGTCCTTGTCCTCCTAGTGTTGAGACCCAAGCGGAACGCGCAGCGACGCAGAAGAAGGCGGTATGCCCTGGTGTCAGAAAGAACATCGCGGCTCACACCACGCCTCGTCCTGGCCACCCTGCCCCGGCCTTGATGACCGGCGGCATGGAGGCATTCCTCTTCTGCTTCTGACACCGCTGCCGGCGTCGCACCTCAAGCGACGAATCAGAGGCTGCGGGTGCCAAGCGATGACTCTTGAGATATCACTTGTGTGGGCCGCTTCAGCAAGACCCGCGCTACTCTGAGCACCCGAGCCTCTGCCTGACCTCTAAAGCAGAAGTTCGCGTGGACCGATTGAAAATGTCGTCGGTGCGTAAGCTTGCGGTACACGCCCCTGGCACGTGTGAAGCCAACTCAGGGTGCACCTTTCGAAAAAAACGAAGCACGTCGGACCGGCCTTGCAGTATCAGCCGGTAGTGTCGCACCTACCGAATGCAGAAGGATCGCTCAGCGCAGTACTGTAGAGACCATATATTTCATCATGCTACAGAAGTCTGTGCCAGCCACGAACCCTGTTGACATTTCCCATGTTGTGAAGAGTCTCTCACACGACTTTTTCGATGCCTAGTAGCGCAGCATCAGCAAGGAGGCAAATGAGCGAATCCTTGCGGGAGCAGTCAAGCGTGTGGTACGTGGTACCTGACTAGCCCCTGGGAAAATCGTCGAGTAGGCGTGTACAGGTCAATGCATCATGGTCAGAAGCCACTCAAACGCCTGTACCAAACGCCTCCCCAACTAGACGATCGAGGTGCCAAAACCGCAAGAGAACGGGACCAAAACGGATTCAACAATCGACCACAAGCAGCTCAAGCCAGCACTTGCCCAAGCACATTCACCACTATCCATCAGGCGGGGCTGAAGCGACACAGAACAATACCCGAGCACTCCTCGCCCATCTGCAGATGCACCTGCAAAATCCGATGCTTTGCCCGATTTCTTTGCGAAATGTGACCCGAGGTGGCCGGTGCCTCATGCTGCGGCTTTGCCCTCAATCCATGTTCAGAGTACCTGAACAAAGGGGGGATGCTGCAGCTGTAACATCTGCAGCCATCTCACCTCAAACTCGGGCCGCTGCAATGCAAACACCTTGCTCAGGAAAGGTTCCCACTCTTCCTGTATATGCAGAACCTCGTCGGGTCAAGCTCGCACCAAACGGCAGAAGGCGGTTGAAGTCAAGCCGTTGCCTGCTCTTCCTGAGACGCGTTGGTAAACTCGTCCCGCGCATCGCACCTCGTGAAAGGGGAAGCGCTCGGCGGCGCTCGGCCATTGGCTTGTGCTTCGCTTGTGGTCCAGGTGCCCCGCTGAACTTTCTGCAGGTGGCTTCCCACCAACTCTTTGAAGGACCTGTGCTGTGGAAAGCGTAACCACATCGCCACAAAAGTAGCGACTCAGCAACTCAGTCGCTGCTTCACTCTGCTTACATGTTTCGGCTAGAAAGCCACCGTCGCGATGTACAAGACCCGGCAATCCGCGACCAGGCCCGAGCTCTTGCCCGAACTTACCGCCAAGCGGGATCAACGCTATTGCTCAAGTGACTACCCACATCGCAAGTACGAATGCTGCTAGGCCTAACAGCAATCGCGACACTTCGCTGATTACAGTATTTCTTCAATGCTCATCCAGAGGCTTCTCTAAAGCATGAAGAGCTGGCATGTGGTAAAGCTCGCTCCAGCAGAGAAATGAGCATTCTGGCGTTGCATCTGGCCGTGCAGCGCATGTTCCTGTCGCTAGGAATCACGCATCTGCTGCAGGGTTTCGCATCAGACTGGCGCATCCGACACCCGGGTAGGGCATTGCAGTAAGAGCACAGACTCGACGTCAGCAGGGCAGAGCTGCATGCGATCGCCATACTTCTTTGCATACTGCCACTTTGCAGCATTGGAAATTGTTCCCAGGCATCACAGCTACGAACGGAGCGAAGCTGCTTCCGTGGCTGTGATGCCTGGAATTTTCGTGAGCCCCTGAGCGTCACGTAGAAGCTGGCACCATGATTCCACAGGGGCAGTGCTTCTAGCAAAGCTTGATGATTGCTCTAATAGCTGCAGGCACACAGTGAACGTGGTAGCACGCAATCGCATGGCTAATGTATATCAGCAAACCAACACAGAGTTGCACCTTGCAAGTGGCACGGCAAATGCTCCGGCTTGTCGAGCACCTTCCTGCACCGAATCTGATGATATTCGGTGGGCTTCAGACTCGCCAGACTAGTTGAAATACTGTGTGCGTGAGCATATGTGATTGTGAAGCTGCTTCAGAGGTTTCCTGCCAGATGAGTCGGCTGTGGTGGCTGTTCCGACAACTGCCCCGTCTAAAGATGTCGCCGGATGCGGCTGCTCCGGGGTTCCCCTAACGATTGCGGTTTCCGGGATAGTAAGCCCTCGAGGCCCCTTTGCAAGTCTACAGAATGTTTCGTGGATGGGGTATCTTTGTCAGAAAGGGTTTAGGGATCTGCGCAGGCTCTGGGAAGCACTCATCGTTGGCTCCGGTTCTGGATGCATGTTTACATGCGGCATTGCGCGATGATACATGGTTGACCCAACGTGTAGCCATTGCAGACTGCGGGGTTTTGTTTCGTAAGGGACAAAAACCTTGACTTCAGCGTAGAAGGCCTCCGGGCTGGAGGGTAAGGATAGCACTAGGGCTCACCAGGGAGTGGTTTGGGTTGGCTGAGCTTTGTCGGAGATGCCTGCTATGCTATGCTATGCTATGTAGTCCTGAGTGACTCTGTGGCATCGATGTTGGTGACAGTGAAAAGATGCATGCATGAAGCTCCACATGGTGGCGAGATTGCAAGAGAGCAGAACGATCTCTCCATGCGTGTAGTCATGGCGAACCGCTGGCCCAGATTCCAGCACAGGGTGCCCACCAGAGGACCAACCGGAGAAACAGCGGAGAACGGGGGCCCTCCGACCATGCGACAAGGGTCCCAGCAGACTGGAGAGAGACGGGACTACGGGACTACAGGACGACCGAGCCCACTGAGTAGCGCCAAAACAGAGATCCAGGATACTCGCAAGCGCCCAAGCCCTGATGCGAGCAGACGACAACACAGACTCAAACATGCAACATCTGCAGTCCTGCTGCTGCTGCTGCTGCTGCTGGTGGTGTTGGTGGTGGTGGCGGCGGCGGCGGTGGTTGTGGTGGTTGTGGTGGTTGTGGTGGTGGTTGTGGCGGCGGTGGCAGTGGCAGTGGCAGTGGCAGTGGCAGTGGCAGTGGCAGTGGCAGGGGCAGTGGCAGTGGCAGTGGCAGCGGCGGCGGCAGCGGCAGCGGCAGAGGCAGAGGCAGCGGACACAGTGGCAGTTGCAACAACAGTGGCAGTGGCAGTTGCAGTGGCCGCAGGGCGGCGGCAGCGGCAAAGGCAGCAGCAAAGGCAGCGGCAAAGGCAGCGGCAGTGGCCGCGGCAGTGGCAGTTGCAGCAACAATGGCAGTAGTAGTAGCAGTAGTCGTGGTCGTCGTCGTAGTAGTGGTTCTTTTAGCACTAGCACTGGGACGTAACAGGACTAGGTATGTACTAGTAAGTCGTCGTTGCCATCATAGTCGACGTCGCAGTATAGCAACAACACCTGGCTTCTTTCATGCATTGGGCTCTTTCGGCGCACTCCACGATCTGTTTGACCTCCTGTTGCATTGGAATCAAGAATGCCTAAGCCCTTTGCCACGGCCTTTGCAGGCATTCTAGATCTTCTTGTCCCTCTCCACCAACGGCACAGGACATCTAGCAACCCGTAGCTGGGATTCCAAAGCTCCAGCCCACACATGCACATGGGCAGGAAAGCTAAAGCTGAAGAACAAGGGCAATGCTGCGATGCTGGGTAGCATGAGTTTTCGTCGTTGTCAAACCACTATCATAACACTCTGACATTCGAAAGGCCATGTCAACATGGCGCCAACATCGTCACTTAGCATACAAGCCTTCATGCAAGACTTCTGAATACACTATACTTGCTCTGCAGTGACAATGACAAAATGCTCACAATACTCTCTCTCTAATATCAAAATTCTCACACTACGAAGGTGAGAATTTCAATGCACAATCGTCACGTGGAAGTTATCCTGGTAGTCATGAAAATCGTGGTGACCATCTCACAGGGTTCCAACGACCCCCGAGAATGAGCAGCACAAGAGCAGCGGTTACAATTTGACATCCTAGCGTAGTCCCGCCTCGCCGGTCTTGCGGGCTCGGGCACGGACGGGCCTCGCATGACTCGAGCGCGCCCTGGGAGTCCTACGTTTCTCTCCAAGGCTAAGCGAAGCCGCCTCGAAGCTGTTGGCTTTGGTCCGCAGGGCACACGCTTCTTGTGCGAGCCTCGGCCAAAGAAACCCCAACCAACCTGGAGGTCTCAACCATCTCCAGTGTCAAGCACGTTGACAGCAGCTTTTTGTCAAGTATTCTGCTGGTATTTAGCTTGGCATCTGAACAAGCGGAACTGGCATGCCGCACAGCGCATAACCCATGGGACGTCTAGCGGGCGCATCTCTCCGAATTTCCTCGAAAAGGGCACATCTCGCCAGAGTGACAGCTGGTGCCGAAGAGGCTTCACGATGTCCAGTCGGAAGCAGGGCAAAGGCTTTAAACTTATGACTTCGCCTGGACAACAGCCTCAGGTGGTGCAGCCCGCCGCACTTCAGCAAGAGCATCCTGGCACGGCGACAGTTGAACACCAGTGGACTGAACGGAAAACAAGATGCTTGTTGAGTTTCACCTCAGCCTCAGCAACTGCTTCACGCAAGGTGAGGTGGGCCAACAGCAGTGCCTCGGAAGGAACTGTTTGACTGCATGTGCAGAGACGACTCCATCGGGTCAGCGGCAATTTGCTTAGGGGCGAGCTGTCGGAGCTGCCTTCAGGGCTGCTGCGACAGCGATGTCTGAAGTCTCCACTGATGGCTCAGCGGTAGCGGCATAAAGCGCAGGATCCAGCCTGTTGGATATGAGGCACGCAAAGCAAATCTTCTCATACGCATGCCATTGTCCGTGCAGCTTCGCCACAGCATGCCCGAAAGGTTCTCGCAGCCCGACACGGCTCCGCCAGGAAGTGATAGAAGGCCCTCGTCACCGGCCAGCTTCATGGACAGCGGCCTCAAAGCTTCGGAGGGCAGCGCAAGCTGTCGCACTTCTCTCCGCTGCAGCCGCCACTGCAGCCCTGTCACAGATTATCTTCACCCGGCAAAGTCCAGCCGTCGACCTCTTACAGCACTGAAGAGCAGCTCGTGGACATCAGGCCCCATGCTTTTGAGGCGTAAAAGCGGGATCTGAGAATGCAATAAAGAAAGGTTGATCCTACAGAGCCAGGTCTGAGGTACCACCGCAGTGCAAAGCCATTTCAAATCAGAGTTCATGGCCTCATGTCCAATCACACCACCTTCCGCGCGCAGAGAGGAACACAGAGGACCAGCCAGGGAGTTTGGTCTCGAAAAGAATTCAATTTAGACTTGCAAACGCCAGGATGAACAAATCATTGCGCATGCGCCTCCCAAAAGCTCTCTGTCCCAACACTTATGCTCTTGAAACTGAGCCGAGCAGCGTGTTGAAATGGAGAAGCGTGCTCTGGCTCTGGAGCATCCAGGGCGGCATCCATCTCATTTCCCCGATAAAGCAGCGGAAAGGGACACGACCTGACGTATCGGAAATCTCCGTCTTCCCATAGAATCGGAATCAAATACAAGGCGACATCCAGGCTCAAAGCTGAATATCCAGCTCAGGCATTCCATCCTGGCCCATAGCAAAAGCAGTGCCGATCAGTTACCCACAACTCCCCTGCCTCCACTTCGAGCACCCAAGTGTCCCGAGGTCCAAACCATTCGGCTGTGAAGATAGGGCCTGGGCGGCTGGGCTTATCATCTGACAAGGAAGCACAGCTTCGGCAGCTTTGGCTCTTCGGCCCTTCGGCCCCGGCCTCGAAAGGACCATTTTAGCCCACTTGCCTGGGCGGCAGCCTCCAGGATGCCTCGAGCAGTCCCATACTTCTCCTCAGCCACGGAAACACTGCTCTGCTCGCTCTGCTCGCTCTGCTCTCATGACGACCATCCCTGCCAAGCTTCGAAAAGTTCTTTAAGCCACGGCTCATTCGGAAGTTCTACAAAGTGCCTCTTCGAGCAAGCATCACCGCCGCACCCACCCCCAGAGCAGCAGCATGTAAAGCGCAAGGCCTCGGTGCCAGAAGCAGAAGCTTGGCCAGCAAGTCGATGCCACCTTGGCTCCTGCAAGGCTAAACGCCCATTGACATTTCCAAGACCAGGCGGTCAGCTCCTGGTGAGACCAGCACTTGCATACTGCTGTACCGAGATGTTGTCGATATGGTGTACAACCTCCGGCTGATACAAACGACATCACCCAGCAGAGAGGGGAAGGGAGAAAGAGAGAGAGAGAGTGAGTGAGAGAGCGAG